>JACXGI010011088.1:0-25922 GCA_016801175.1 Esox masquinongy | reverse complement strand
CCCCCCCCCCCCGCCCCCCGTTCTTCTCAGAACTCGATTTAATCGCCTACCATAATTCTAACAACAAACAGTTCGGGAAGCACCGTCTAAGTTGTTTACCGGACTACTCAAGTCCGTAATATGATTTTGCTGGGCGGGGGACAGATAGATACACACACACACACACACACACACACACTTGAGAGTTACCGCGTTGGATTGTACATTTTCCATATCCATCTCTCAGCTCCTGATTGCAGTGAAGTGAAGCCTCCCCTCTACCACCATCCCCCGGTCCAGAGACTGTCTCCCAGTACCCCTCTGTGCGCCTGGTTGGCATGCCGAGAATGTTTACCTTCGCCACACTGTGTATTTACAGAGCCTAATAGTTTTTAGGCCATGATGGCGCCTCGCTCTGAAACATGTGTACAACCCCCCTGACAACAAATCAAACCTCTCGCTTGTGGAGTTTTACAACCGGGCACGCACGCTCGCGCCTGTGAATCATGTCTCAATTATGACTATCAAATCATAAATAACGTTCCAGTAAAAGGGGCTCATGTGTCAGAACGTGTACGGGCCTATGTGAGCTTGCTGGGTCTGCACATAGATGGATGTGTTTATTCCAATACATGCAAATTGTGTGCACGTGCGCGCGGGTTTGTGTGTGTATACCCACGTACATGGCTCAACAGAGTACGAAAGGCCATCCTTATCCCCCTCCTCCTCTCTGAAAGGCTCTGGGAGGGGAACGCGGGGGTAGAAACACTCGGCCCATTGTTTTGTTTTCTGCCCTGGACAAAAGAGGGAGCGGGGACCAAACAGGTGAAAATAACTAGCTCTATTGTGCCCCCGCATGACTTGGGCCAGTGAACCTGACGTTCTGACGCCTGCCTGTCTGTCGTATTCAACCGAGGTGGTCTATTCAGAGCATGAGGACACAGGGGACATGCTGCTGGGTGTGTGTATTTGTGGGGGGGGGGGGGGGAACACAGGGGGGGGGGGCTGGAGAACGCCTGATGACGGTTGACCAAAAAACCGAGCGGGCCGCCACACAATGGGACATTCCTGACATAACCGCGGCACACCGGAGGAGAAGTGGCAGGGATTTATTGGTGTCAGCGGCCCCACTGAGAAAGACCCCTGCTCCCACTCCCCCTTTTGCCCCCCCCCACCCCGCCTCCCCCCAGCCAATGATGGGACAGGGGCTGAATCCAGATGCCTTGTTTGCCCTGGGCGGGATGAAGACACGCACACACACACCCACACTATCTACCCACACACACACACACACACATCCCTCACTCCCTGAGAAGAAAGCACCAATTAGGAGACAGGCATATAGGACCACAGGGGTTCCTAGTGGGAGGAAGGGGGAGGACCTGTGTGTTTGTGTGTAAGTGTGTGTGTGCGTTTGTGTGTAAGTGTGTGTGTGTGCGCGTTTGTGTGTGTGACGGGTGAAAAGAATAGATGTTCCAACAGAGACACGAAGGGTTTGCTTCTTAACTCTAACCCACACAAGTTTGACCCCATGAGAACATTGCTGTGAACAGTTTGTGTCTGTAAGCATTACAGTTCCTTGAGGTTTAGCTCATATTTGATTGACAAAGACATAAACGGCCAGACATCGGAAGCCAGTGGCATTTTCTCATGCCTTGATAAAGGAGGTGAGAGGAATTGGAGTAAGCGTCTGGAGATGTGACCACAGGGACTCCATGCCTGCTGGCCTTAGTTTAAGGTTTTTTTGTAAATATGTATTTTGGTCACCCTTTTGAACAATAAACAATAGTCAGCTTGGGCTGGACTACCAATGTGAGTCAAGATGGAGCTGGCCCAGGTTCCCTAAATAATTTCTCCTGGCTGTCTTCACAAGCTGATTTCTCACAAAGTCGCACACCTAAATTTAGGTTTCGGACCAGTTAACCAAGTCCTGTAAACGTAGCCAGTGAGTCAGACTAGTTAATCGAGTTTGTATTAGTGAATGCTATTGAGGCATGTTAAAAAAATTACTACCAAGTCCTTGAAATCCACAAATGTAGGCAAGCCAAAAAATAAAACATATGAATTATATGATGGCAAGCCTAAGCAACTTTCATATGGTTCCTATAGCTGCGTCTGGCCAATGACCCAGGGAGAACCATTGAGCCTGGGGCTGCAAAATACGGCCCTGGAACACAGCCCTACAGGGCCCCTAGGAAAGCAGCCCCAGGCAGCAGGGAATGAAAGACAAAGGGCGTGACGCTGGTGCTCGCACCAGGGTTTTGTTGTGTTTCAGTTTTGATTTAATATTTTCCCCAATTTTTGTTAGTAAATGCTCTCCAGGGCCCAGAAGACCAGCTCTGTGTCCGTTCCCTGTATCTCTCCCCATTATAAAGGATAAGCCACATAAAACCCAGTGTCTAAGATGAAGTGCTGTGCAAAGGTCTTTAGCCACCTGAAACAATCGTTTAATGTGATTCATAATTTATTTGCTCGTAAAAACACTATTTCAGTAGAATAAATACAGGTACAAGTGTCATAAAAAGTTAAAAGAATTTCTTGTTTTGTCTAAAAGTCAATAATATCTTCTGAGATGGCTAGAAATTAGCTGAAAACAGAAAACGCAATGAAAGACCCAGAAAGCAGTGTCTGAACATTAATTGAGGGACAGAAGGAAATCTAGTGAAATGCTTGCTCAGCATCTGGCTAGAGAAAAAGTCTTCAAAGAAATGGTCTTAAAAGGACTGGTAGACAGTCACTGTCATAGTCACCTTTGATTGGTTAGCAAAAATGTCAGCTGTCCTTCAGCATGACAGTGACCCCAATACTCTTGTTAAAGAAGATGAACTACTTGAAGCGTAATTCTGAAGATGGAACACGCAGTATTTTACCCTTTTCATTTATAGCACACCGCTACACTAACATGTCAGTGACATCAACTGATAACCTTTAAGACAGTGGTGCATCAGAATTTTCTGTTGAACATATTTCATCAACACTAAGCTATAAATCCATCTAAGTAGCAGACTAGATAGTAAGGTACCTGACTACAGTATCACTTTCTGGCACCACTAGGAAATGTATCAAAAAGCCTTTATTCCCTCAGTTATAGTTCTAACATTGTCAGGAAAGGCAGAGATGTAAAAAGTACAAAGTGAAATTATTACCATAGGGATGTTCCAAATTGAGACCTATGTCAACTAACTCACTTTACCTGTGCATACTAGGTCTTAATTAGGAACATCCCTCACCTGGTGAACACAGCTACGTACATTTACTTTGTGCTTTTTACACCTCTGAGGATCTTTTATTAAATTGGGAATTCCAAACCGAACACTGTAGTTAGCTGGTTGTCATTTACAGTGGATATAAAAAGTCAAAATGTCAGGTTTTTGTGATGTAAAAGAATGAGACAAAGATAAATCATGTCAGAACCTTTTCCACTTTTAATGTGACCTATAATGTGAACAATTCAATTGAAAAACAAACTGAAATCTTCGAGGGGGAAAAATTTAAAATAAAAACCTTACAATCTTGCATAAATGTGCACACCCTCTTATAACCTGGGGATGTGGCTGTGTTCAGAATTAACCAATCACATTCAAACTCATGTTAAATAGAAGTCATTATACACCTGCCATCATTTAAAGTGACTCTGATTAATCACAAATAAAGTTCAGCTGTTCTGGTAGGATTTTCCTGACATTTTCTTAGTTGCATCTCAGAGCAAAAGCCATGGTCTGCAGAGAGCTTCCAAAGCATTAGAGGGATCTCACTGTTGAAAGATATCAGTCAGGAGAAGGGTACAAAAGAATTTCCAACGCATTAGATATACCATGGAACACAGTGAAGACAGTCATCATCAAGTGGAGAAAATATGGCACAACAGAGACATTACCAAGAACTGGACTTCCCTCCAAAATTGATGGGCTATGGGGTAGGGTGGCAAGACGGAAGCCTTTTCTTACAAAGAAAAACATCCAAGCCCAGCTGACGTTTGCAAAAACAAACACCAATTCCCCCAAAAGCACGTGGGAAAATGTGTTGTGGTCTGATGAAACCAATGTTGAACTTTTTGGCCATAATTCCAAAAGGTATATTTGGCGCAAAAACAACACTGCACATCACCCAAAGAACACCATACCCACAGTGAAGCATGGTGGTGGCAGCATCATGCTTTGGGGCTGTTTTTCTTCAGCTGGAACCGGGGCCTTAGTCAGGGTGGAGGGAATTATGAACAGTTCTAAATACCAGGCAATTTTGGCACAAAACCTTCAGGTGTCCATTGGAAAGCTGAAGATGAAGAGGAAGTTCACCTTTCAGCACGACAACGACCCAAAGCACACATCCAAATCCACAAAAGCATGGCTTCACCAGAAGAAGACTAACGTTTTGGGATGGCCCAGCCAAAGCCCAGACCTGAATCCAATTGAACATCTGTGAGGTGATCTGAAGAGGGCTGTGCACAGGAGATGTCCTTGCAATCTGGCAAATTTGGAGCGCTTTTGCAAAGAAGAGTGGGCAAATATTGCCATGTCAAGATGTGCCATGCTAATAGACTCCTACCCAAAAAGACTAAGTGCTGTAATAAAATCAAAAGTTGCTTCAACAAAGTATTAGTTTAAGGGTGTGCACACTTATGCAATCAGATTATTGTGAGTTTTTTATTTTTCCCCCTCAAAGATTTCAGTTTGCTTTTCAATTGAATTGTTCACGTTATAGGTCACATTAAAGGTGGAAAATGTTTTGACATGATTTATCTTTGTCTCATTGTTTAACATCACAAGAACCTGGCATTTTAACAGGGGTGTGTAGACTTTCTATATCCACTGTAGTTTGCGGCTAAGGCTAGAGTCATGAATATATTTTTTCTGCTTTAAACCTTGCAGATGCTAGAGGGTTGTCCTTAAACATTGTTCACTTCAATGTAGTTTCTATCAGAGGGCCTAACAACAGGACGGCCTTACAGTTTTCAAAGTACTGTAAGACATTTCATCTCCTTTTAGTTTAATCCACATATTTATTAGAAGCAATATACATTTTATATTGTTGAGAGAGGATATTGAAGTATACTGTAGTTGCGGATTCACCCATAACTGTGTAAATGTTAAAGCTGGACTGCTCAATCGTGTTCCTGGAGAGATACTGTACTGTTAGTTTTCTCTTCAGCCTCATTTGTGATTAACCTAACTTAGCTTTTCATTCAGCTAGTTATTATTAGAATCAAGTGCTCTCAATTAGGGTTGGAGAGAACCTACAGGATCGTAGCTTTCCTAAAGCAGGATTGAGCAGCCCTGCAAAATTCACCAAAAATCACACATTGCTATGATATACATTTTTAAATAATGCAATTGTACTACAACAATATATCTTGGGACATGTTTTTACATTTCAGAGTTATAATAACATAGCAACAAATGTGATATTTGTTAAACAAATCGATTGGGACTTGCCTACAAAACGCCCACTGCATCTCTCTCTGGAGACTAGGTACATATTTGACTTAGTGGCTAGCTACTTAGAAAACATATCTACATGATAGAAAACAGGGTAATTTAACTTTGGCCCTCAAAGTCATTTTTCCCCCAATATATCATTAGAGAGTAGGCATTCATGTCGCGATCTGTGTTTACTAAGGGCTAGTTTAACCACAGCCTAAAACGTGGTAGTAGACTAGTACAATGGATGTGAGGAAATTGAAATATCTCTCCATGCACCCCACACCCCAGTCTCACTCCAAAAACCCATCAAACGAGAATGCCTGCCGTGTCTCCCCAAAACCGAGGCACTGTGTTGTGTGAATCCACCTGCTAACACTTTGTAGCATGGTAAATTGTCATTATTGAATGTTTTTCCTAATCTAAGCTAAGCTTTATTGTTTCCACCAAAGCATATTCTAATAGTGGAATTAACAAACAACATCTGTGACTGCATTAATTACAGATGTCCCCAGATTAGTGTAGATAACACCTCTAGTAGCCACCATGACTACCTAATGCCACTGCCTATTCAGGTAGCCTACCTTATGCATTTTGTTGCATTTGGGAATCATTTAACAGGGGAACAAGTATTTGGTAGTGGCTAACCATCTTTCAGGAAATCTATTGTTTACAGGCCCCCACCTGAACTCCATTCTAACCACATTTCAGCATAAACATCAAAGGTTTGACAAGCATAGGTGTGATTCAGTGGGTTAAATGCCTACACACTATGTGTTTTATACAGTAGCCTAACGTAGCAGTTACTGTACTTGGTGCGTTAATCAAGAGAACAATATGAGACGGTAGAACTATGGGATCATAAACCAGCAACTAGCTTCTATTTAGATTTACATGAGCTACAATTAGATGGGGCCAGTTACTGTGGTAAATTATGGACAGACATTTAACGGCTGTGACAACTTGGATTTGTTTAATTCCAAGTGAAGCACTGTCCGTAGTTCACAACAAAACACAATATGTCTTTAACATAGTGCACTACTTTTTAAACAGAAAAGTGCAAAATGTGAACACATTCTAAAATTACGATTAATCGCGGTTAACTACAAAAGATTATGCGATTAACCACGATTTATTACAATTAATGATGAGGTAGAACAGAAAACTCATCGTATTGAAAGGATTTATTACATTACAATACATTTAATTACAATGAATGAGGTGGAACAGAAAACTCATTGTAGGGTAAGGGTTAAGTTACATTACAATATATTTTCTGAGACATATAGGAGACAACACCAGACATTAGAATATTTTGTAAACTTGCCGGTAACGAAAGCTCAATGCGTTATGCTGACACCCACAATCCTGCGCGGTATGTCTTGAACATGCCGGTGTAAATTCGGAAATGATTTGCTACAGAAGATGCTAGTGTAAAAAGGCTACAGAAATTATTATGCAAAGTAAGACAAAAACTACTGGGAGAAAGTCTGTTACTTTCAGGTAACTAAATCACAATTACAAACGCAGCTGCAGAGGTCAGATTAGCTTGATTGCCAATTAGAAGTACATAAGATTTTTGACAATTAGCACTTTGATATTACAGCTTTCAAAGCAACATGAGGAAACTAAGAGTTCCAAAAAGTGCCAAATAGCCTGTGACTGAATTGCAGGTGCGCTGGTCTTCAATGTGTCAAGTGGAACAGTCTCAGAAATCATGACAACATACAGCCCTGGAAAAAATTAAGAGACCACTGCAAAATTATCAGTTTCTCTGGTTATACTATTCATACGTATGTGCTTGAACAAAATGAACATTTTTGTTTTATTCTATTAACTACTGACAACATTACTCCCAAATTCCAAATAAAAATACTGTCATTTAGAGTATTTATTTATAGAAAACAACAACTGGTCAAAAAAAAACTTGTTTTCAGAACTCAAATAATGCAAAGAAAACAAATTCATATTCATTTTTCAACAACAAAATACTAATGTTTTAACGTAGGAAGAGTTCAGAAATCAACATTTGGTGGAATAACCCTGATTTTTAATCACAGCTTTCATGTGTCTTGGCATGCTCTCCACCAGTCTGTCACATTGCTGTTGGGTGACTTTATGCCACTCCTGGCACAAAAATTCAAGTAGCTCGGCTTTGTTTGATGGCTTGTGACCATCCATCTTCCTCTTGATCAAATTCCAGAGGTTTTCAATGGGGTTCAGGTCTGGAGATTGGGCTAGCCATGACAGGGTCTTAATCTGGTGGTCCTCCATCCACACCTTGATTGACCTGGCTGTGTGGCATGGAGCATTGTCCTGCTGGAAAAACCAATTCTCAGAGTTGGGGAACATTGTCAGAGCAGAAGGAAGCAGGTGTTCTTCCAGGATAACCTTGTACTTGGCTTGATTCATGTGTCCTTCACAAAGACAAATCTGCCCGATTCCAGCCTTGCTGAAGCATAACCTGATCATCACCGATCCTCCACCAAATTTCACAGTGGGTGCGAGACACTGTGGCTTGTAGGCCTCTCCAGGTCTCCGTCTAACCATTAGAGGACCAGGTGTGGGGCAAAGCTGAAAATTTGACTCGTCCGAGAAGGTGACCTTACTCCATTCCTCTACAGTCCAATCCTTATGGTCTTTTTTTGTAAACTTCAGCCTGGCTCTTCTTTGCTTCTCATTGATGAAGGGCTTTTTTCTAGCTTTGCACCAGTATATATGTATGTGACTTCAGCCCTGCCCCGAGGAGCCTGTTTCGAACTGTCCTCGTAGTGCACTTCACCCCAGCAGCTGTTTGCCATTCTTTTTGTAGGTCACTTGATGTCATCCTACGGTTGTTGAGTGACATTCGAATGAGTTGACGGTCATCTCGGTCAGTGGACAGTCGTTTTCGCTCTCTGCCTGTGTGTAGCTTTGTTGTCCCCAATGTCTGTTGTTTGACCTTGTTCTTATGAACCGCCATCTTTGAATTTTTCAGGATGGAAGCAACCTGACGCTCACTGTATCCCTCTGCCAATAAAGCCAGTATTGAACCCTTCTTTTCCTCACTCAAAGCTTCTCTTTTCAACTCTTCTTCATGCTGAATAGTATTTTATTCAAATTACCTTTGAGGTACTACTTGCACTGTTTTTGCCATCCAGCTGGTCCTATTGCAAAAGGATAGTGATGACCACAGCAGTGTTTTTTATACTTTTCCTTGTTAAATTAGATTTGGTTCAGGTAATCACCTAATCAGTACCTCATTAAGTACAATGATGTGTGCCTGTGTTGGAATTTAACAGACACTGGAATGGAATGGCTGCCATACATGTAGAGATGCTGATTTAAGAAAAATTAGGAGTGGTCTCTTAATTTTTCCAGAGCTGTATACCAAACAGGGAGAAATTGAATCGGCAAAGAAGAACAGTGGTAGCAAGTCAAAGCTGACTGACACCTAAGCACCTCTGTGACCCATTTTCAACAAAAAAAATTCCAGCTTTACAAAGCTGGAATTTATGGCAAGCCTGCCATTCGGAAATCACTTGTTTCCTAGGCCAACGCACAATGATGCATAACTTGGCGTAAGGTTTGATTTCCCACTACACTCTAAGCTTTCCCCAACCCCAAAGATTTTTTGGGGTTGACCGAGATTGGACAGATCTCTGATTAATTGAAATTTAAACCATGTTTATTTTCTCCATAAACAGACCCACCCTATCTGTTTTAATCAAACTAAGTCAAGTGGTTTGATGCTTTAAGGAACTGTTGAATTCAATAATAAGGAACAAATAAATAAATGAAGAGGCGTATTGACAAGACAACCAGAAATATAAAACATGTTCCCGACCAGACTTACAGCAGCTGCAGGGCTTCCCAGATTCAGCGACTATGAGGTTGGTTACACTTCATATCCCAGTGTTGCTGAATGCCGATAGACTAAAAAAACGGCCGTGTTGTTACTATTGAGAGGTGAAATCCAAGTTCAAATTTATAAAATGGAAAATGGGAAAATGTGCTTACTGAAGTTCAACATGTTGGAGAACGTGCCTGTACCACAACCGCCAGACTGGGAACTGTTTTACAGAGACAAATTATTTTGTTACAATTGCGCTATAAGAATGTAGATAAATGGAATGGGATGGTTGATGTTACGCTAGGAATCACATACAGCGCCAATCGGTTAACACGTTTGTTAGAAAATTTACATTTTATTAGTGTTGCAACATTTTTCTTAGGTAATATAACCATATAAAATTTCAGTAGCACATCTGTTTATTTTGAAGGACTTATGCCATCCCCTTCCTTTTAGCAATGGAGTAGTCAACTGGCACTGGCAAGAATCGGATAGGTGTAACGCGGCTGCGCCACTAGAAATATCTTTCTTTTTTTTACTGACAGACCACTTAGTAGTTAAATCATCGTGGAAAAATATATTCCACCCATTAATAGACAATTAGGCTTTCATCAAATTGAATTAAGTTCCATTAATTGCGTTTCTGGTGGTGGATTACCACTTTAACACCCACCAGCCATTGTATTTGCGAAGTAGAACTCCACTTCTTTCATTATAGAGCACCAGTAACCAACTAGGGAGTAGCCATAGTGGTGAAAACAACTGGTTCGATGAGTGGAAGATTTCATTATGACCCCTAATTTCAAATTGCCACAGAATAAAACGGAACATTTTAAAAAAAAACAGAGGATGAATAGGCCTAATAATGATAAGTAATCTTTCATTTTTCATTCAACCTTTATTCTTATTGAGATAGATCTATTTAATGTTTAGTGGATGCTGAATCACTGTCTTGAGGTATGTGCTCAACAATATGGAAACAGTGTTACAAATGACAGAACTAGAACACATACCTTAAGCACATGCCTAGAAAGTCTTTCAACCACATGAACATGGTTAGAATACAGAGTTGCATAAGTGATCCTACACCAGTACCTAATTTTCACACCAAATTGGTTTGTTGTACAGAAACACCAATCGGAGCCTGAACAGCCTGGAGCAACAGTGCCCCCTGGCGTTTAAATCCACACACTATCGCTTCCATCATTCCCTGTACTCCGGAGATATGTTTTCCCGCGGAGCAAATCTAGGATCAGTAATTTACAAGGTGTCGAAAATTCACTTTAGAAACAGACATTTTAAAAGGGGAGGCAGATATCTATGGGGGATGTTAAAAACTGAGGGGCACCTACTGGAAAATGAGAGTACCTTGCAGGAGAATGAGGGCCTAGGTATTTGCAGCTCAACTCACAGGGTTATGCAGAGGCGTTGCTAGGATCACAATACATCCGAGCGAGGTGAGACCTTGCCACACACTTCTTGGAAGTCCCTATGGCGCTGTCTCATGTGTTGTATTGGTTGTGATACCGCCTGTTGTTCTAACCACCGTTTTACGGGTTTTTAATATTAGGTTTACATTACTTCTCTATCTGGAACCCGAAATATTCCCAAACAAAAGAGGATTAATTATTTTTCGGCACCATGTCCAGTCCCTATCACATTGTCCTCTGGGTTCATTTTCTTAACCGTACCTCGTCCTCACCCTAACAGCACGGCTCCGCAATATTCTTTCACACTACACTCTACGCCACATCTTCGATGTTTCTGAATGATTATTAGAATTTGCTGTTTAGTGCCTGCACAACTAATATCGTTTCCCCGACCCGCGCGTGTTGTTACTTTATTGGGTTGTGGCTATTACTTTCGTTAGTTATAGAGCCATCACGGAATTGGGATATTTTAAGAATTCTCACTTTTAATAAATTGGGACGAGTGAGAGGCGTGATCAGAACAATGTATTGTATAGTTTGATTGATCGATTTGAGACATACAGCTGGACATTTGAATTGTAAACGTTTATTGTCTTAAAATAGCAAGAGGTAGTGGAAGATGTGTCGTAAGAGCGCATGTAGATATGTATGAGAAGCCGCCTAGGCCAAAATTGAATATTTCACTTGCACATACATATATACTTGTACAAAGCACTTGCACATACATATATACTTCACTTGCACATACATATATACTTGTACAAAGCACTTGCACATACATATATACTTCACTTGCACATACATATATACTTGTACTAAACACTAGCGCATACATGCATACTTCCCTTGCGCATACTTATATACTTCACTTGCACATCCATGCATTCTTCACTCGCATATACATATATACTTCACTTGCACATACATATATACTTCACTCGCATATACATATATACTTCACTTGCGCATACATATATAATTCACTTGCACATATATGCATTCTTAACTCACATATACATATATACTTCACTTGCACATACATATATACTTTACTTGCACATATGAATTCACAACTGGGAGTTGCTACCACAAGGTGGCACACTAACCGCAAATAACATAAAAAAGTGGTTGAGACAGGTGGAGTAATGGCGTTAAACAATGCGGCTCAGGTCGAAGCAGTGTCTTTGCTTCAAAATATACTTCAGACTCCGTCTGTGATTAATGCTATCGCCACAGCTGTGCTGCAGCTGCTGCTGCTGTTGCTTGGTGGTTGCATGGTGCGCTGTGGTCGAAATAACCCGCTTAATTCGCGTTAGACATTCAGATAAACAGCGCTTGCTGCGCGACTGACGTTGCTGTTATTTTCCACAGCTGTGCAAGTGTTTAGTACCAGTATATATGTATGTGCAAGTGAAGTATTCAATTTTGGCCTAGGCGGCTTCTCATAGATATGTGTTGACTGACACGATCCTGCAGTTCGCTTGCCAGACTCCAACCTTTATAGGCTGATTATTTTTAAGTAGAAAACGGATTCTTAAATCATCTCCTAATAAATTGTATACAAATACGAATATGATTATAGCGAAGATGGCATACCAGTAAAAATAATTATTTAGATTGAGGGTAAAAATAAAATAAAAAGCCAAAATCGCAGTTTTCTGCGGTTTAGAAATCGCACATGTCTGAAATTGCGATTTCGATTAATCGTGCAGCCTTACTCTTTAGCTGCACTTCTTATATTGCTCTTAGAATAATGATTCAAAAAAATATATATATCGTATATCCATAGCCGCCAGAATCAGATGCCAACAATAACAAGGCCTGTAACCGGTGCACTCTTTCTCTCCGCACGCCCACATGAAATGCGCACGTCCCAAATAGATCTGCTGACACACAGAGGACCCAAAACATTTGCGTTTTTTAATCAACGACATCATATTTTTTGATAGCTTTAATGCATAATCGAAATTACAGATGAATAGATCAGGGGCAATTATTTTAATTTTTTTTTTGTTGTAAAAAAATAAAATAAAATAAAAAAAAATATATATATATAATATATATATATATATATATATATATATAATTTGAGATAATTTGAGATCCAGGGCTATTCATAAAGGATCTGCCCTGGATGCCCAGGCCTAACGACGCCCATGGGGTTACGTATTAATTCTGACTGGTTAGGTAGGCTATTAATGTTATGCTGAGGGTTAAAGTTAGGTATTAATTCTGACTGGTTGGGTATTTATGTTATGTTGAGGGTTAAGGTTAGGTATTCATTCTGACTGGTTACGTATTAAGGTTATGCTGAGGGTTAAGGTTAGGTATTCATTCTGACTGGCTAAGTATTAAGGTTATGCTGAGGGTTAAGGTTAGGTACTCATTCTAACTGATTAAGTATTAAGGTTATGCTGAGGGTTAGGGTTAGGTATTAATTCAGACTAATTAGGTATTAAGATTAGAATGAGGGTTAAGGTTAAGTAGTACTTGTGACTGGTCACGGTAAAGTGATTTTTTTACCCAAATTACAAAATTATATAATTGTTTCCTTACACCTTAATGAGGGTTATGGTGTAACTGCAATCCATGCGTTGGTTCAGGACACTGGACCAAAATTAGCATTTTTCAACCACCATATTCAAGTTTTCAGTTTCAAATTTTCTTATACTTTCGGATGAATTTGGACAGAATGTATAAAAAATGCTAAGATGATGAATTTTACACTGCCAAAGCTATTTCATTTCATGGCACACAAACATTTGTTTTTCTTTCATTCGTGAATGATGATACAATAACTATCAATATAGGTGATGATAACTGATTTCAAAAAAGAGTCAAGTGAAAAGACAAGAAGAATCGTGGAATCCCCTACTCTTTTACTGCCCAAGGGGTTTTGATCTAGGCCTATATTACCCCAAAAAGCATGCATGGATGCGCACTTCGAAAATCCACCAGAAATAGTCCAATATAGGCTAACTGTAAGCACTTTTATTTTAGGCTTAGGCCTACTAAAAACGCAGCTACTGATGGTTGTAGCCAGTGAAGTTTTTGTCTATACGGAACAAATCCTAATGCATAATTTGATTTGACTGTGACAAGATGCGAAAACGGGACCTATTGTTTGCAGGTCCTCGTCTATGCAATTTAACAAGGGGTCATCAGTCAGTCACTCACTCATTCACTCAGTAAGAGACATTCGCTCTTCTTGGCCAGCTCCGCTTACGTAGTCCGGCAAAAGGCACCCACTATTGCCCCTGGTGGCCAGTCATAATATAGAAATTTTCCCCATCAGGACAAAAGCAAAACTCAACATCGACTTCAAGCAAGATCTTGTTCGTAGTACATACACTGCCAGAGACCAATTGTATCCAACCGAAACAGACACAAACATACGAGACATTCCATCATCAGTGAGCAATAGATCCAACTCACTGTATTCCAAAATAGTCTTTTCCGATTCTAAGCCTTGGGTGGCATTTTTCTTGTCTTACGTCAGCCAGCTAATCACGAGACTGTCCCAAATTCTGAGCTTATGAATATCAAAGCAGAATTAGAAACCGAACGTGAGCGTTCGTCAAAGTTTCTAGCACTCTCTTCTGCGCCTTCAGAACACACATCGAGTTCAAATGGGAACTCCCAAGCACTTCCAGATGGAAACACTTTGGGATAATGACGCTGGATTCCACACAAATGAAGGTTCTGAATACCACAGGAGTGGTACCTTGGTGAGCGTGCTGGCTGCCCTCTTCTCACCGTGTGCCAGCGTAGACCTACAGATTATGTATGCTCACGCATGTACTGTAAGTACGAGCACACAAATAACTGGAGAACCCCCCCACACACACACTCCTATGTGCACACTCACATGCACACACACCTACATACTTGTTCAAACGCACACAGTCCGTATGCAAGGTACTAAAGAAGGTCCTAGTTCTGGCCTCACTGCAGCCTCAAAAGCCCATTGGCTGTTTTTTTTTTTACTATCCAATCTTTTTACATTACATCCTCTCCCTCCCTCCTCAGCAATCAGTAATACAGGGCCTGTTCCTGTGGAGATGTTACCCTGTGTGTCCGCTCCAACTCTAATCTAGCACACCGGATCCGGATAATTAGCTGGTTGATAAACTTAATCAGGTCACTTACGGCTGGGGTCAGAACAAAAACCTGCAGGAGGGTAGCTCTCCAAGAGAGTCCGTGTCCTTGATGGTTGAAGGTAACCAAGTGAAAGCCTTGCCCTCGCTGACAATACCGTTGTATTTTAGATCTCCGGGAAGAGAGAATGAAGGAAGAACACAAACTCTCTGCTCTGCAAGAGGCTTCCATGTTTAGCTTAAATTTTATCCACTAACCTTACCCAGGCCCTAATTAGGTTTAATCTATCCCTCCATTTGAGTTTGCATAGGCCGTTTTTTCAAAAATAATCTATAGGATAGGATTTAATGTGTAGAAATATATTGACAAAATCACATATTCTATGGACTTTCTTCTATTAAATGCTGGTAGATTACTACAAATGGATCCCTTAACCTAATTTGATCACCCTGCTGATACAGGAATTATCCTGCACAGAAGGCAATGCAAACTTATAGCATATTTAAAGCTTAAAAAGTCTTAAAAAATCAATCTTTATAAGTGCCAGACTGTATTTACTCCAACGAAAAATATCCATTCATTATTATCCATACAATTCCCCTTTCCTGTACAGGCAGCCGAACTGCAAGCCTCTGTCTCACTTCTGATTGGCTTGTGGAGGAGTCAGGATGACCACTTCTGCTTAAGTATCTGGAAACGTCATTGGACAACAACACATGTATAAGCATGCGTGACTGATTGTGATATGTGGCTCTGATTGCGTGTGGAACATCTCCCCCTCTCCGGGGCAGCTAATCATAAAGGTGTGCGTGCATGTGCGCGAGCACACACCTTATCACCGCTATCGTCATTAATAACGGTCTGGCTCTCGTGGCGTCAGCGGGCCTTTGAACTGGCCCTTTTGCCCGTGAGCGGCCGAGTGTGTCTGAGAGGATGTATACAAAAACGCCAGCGTGCCGCTTTGACTTGAGATGAGTCAAAGGGGGAAGTAAACAGGCTGGGCTCCTAGAGGGACTTGGATATAAACAGTAGATGTGTTGAGAAGGGCCGAAAGTGTTTATTTTATAATGGATCTCTATGCTGTTTGAAGTGACTCGCGGTCTTAATGTGCACTGAACTGATTGATCTTTGCCAACAGTCAGCCCCGAATTATCCCAGTGTTGGAGTTCATCATACCTCTTTGTTTTGTTCTCTCCTTTTTTAATATGCTTACGTGCTGGACAGGATATGGGAATTGCATATTTTAGCCTAAATCAATAGTAGCCTGCAAGCTAAATTAAGCTTTTTTAATAGTGGAATAACAATTGGCCGGATGTATTAGCATGGCTTTGTAAATCCTGATTAGTCACTTCTGTTGTTGATACGGTTTGTCTGCTTTGCAGAGACCCGGCCGTCACAGGTTCGTCACGACTCCTGTGGGCAAAAGCGCGGGACCAGGAAGTCAGTAGGCCAACAGTAAGTGCAGGTTGGTGCACACACTGTATTGGAATGCAACTAACCCCACTGCTGCTTTTTCTGCCTAGCTAGCGAAGGGTACCCACGCAGTGATGAGTACCCATCAAAGGGAGCTTTTCGAAATTTCTCCACCCAAGGGCGGAAATAGCTATCAGCCATCAAGGATGTGGGGGGACCTGGAGGGTCGGGAATTGTCTGTGAGCAGATAAACTCCGGATCTGATGATGCCCTGGTACTCCGGGCCAAACAAACATGAGCAACACAATTAAAATGGGATCACTCTCTGGGGCTGGCTCTTCCTGCATAGAGCTGATGGATGACATTTATAATGCTGCATAATGATTTCCAGAGGATGGGAACGGGCCCCTGGTTCCTTTAGAAATTGATTAGTCTCATAGTCAAACAAATTACTCACACTACCAAAATGTTTTAGAGTTAGTTTGGCATTTCTCTCTCACCTCCAAGAGAAGGCCTAAGTGTATACTGGCTCTATGTGGATGTTGGAATTTAAATTGTCAGTAGTGGGGCAGTCCACTCCTTTTTGTCTTTTTGTATTGTTTTCTATTACATATGACAGTTCTACCCACGCTCACACTGGTGTGTATGTTCTGGAGGCAGCAGCTCAGACTGCTAGACCACACTAAGGCCATGCCTGTCGGACGTTAGTATGGTGAAAGTATTTTTTATTACGATGTTTCTTTTAGTACTAATGTAGAGTACTGAATAGTTTCAATGATTTTTAGATGCGCAAGTCCTGGAAGAGTTCTGTTGGAGGAAAAACATGCACAGGTGCAATTTATCATTTTTCCAATCAAATGTATTTTACCACTAACTGCATTTGTTTTTAACACTTTTTTAGCCACACATTTCACAATTGTGTTTTATTTCATAAAAGCCTGTTTCCATCCACGTTTCTTATAATTGCTGCCTCTGAAGATAACCTCTATTCTTTTTTTTTAGCCGTGAAGAGGTTTTCTGAATTTAATTTCCTCACCTCCTCCCTCTTCTCTGCTTCGTCCTCTCTTGCCTGCTTTTAAAAAAGTCAACGGTAATTGAGGAATCATGGAAAGTGAATGTGCTTGTAGAAAATGAGACAGTGTCTGTCCACTTACGTTGCCTCAAGCAAATTACATACAAAGAGGTAGATCCCAAACGTAATGTGTAAATTGATAAAACCAAATGGAATTTTCCCTGTGAAAAATGTTTTATGGATAAAACAAATTATACTGTGTTTATAAATGTATGCATGCTTTTGTCAAAACAAAACCCATTTGTAGGCCAGGCAGAAAAAATATTTCACGCATAGCGTGAAACATAGGGACACATTCATTTGTTTGTTTGATTTTGAGACTTGTAAGAAACATGTAAAACCAACTACAATAAAATGTGAAATTGTTCCTCAGGTTAATTTCTTCTAAAATGACAGAAGAGATTTATTGGAATCTCTTCTTGTTTTATTCTCTTCTTTTTGTTTTAATTTTTGGAATTTTGTGCTTGTTTTATTCATTACAAGTAGAACATGAATCTCATTATTCAAGTCCAGAAGTTGATAGGTTTCTTGATCCCTCGTCAAGCTCTGAAAGAAATCCTTAGATTCTCGTAAGCCATATGTGACACTGCCGGGCACTCCAAGTGTAGATGGCCCATGGACTGGTTTGGGATTAACCAACCACAGAACGTCACCATATTGAAGTGCCATTTCCTTATTCACGTTGATGGGATCTGGAAGGATCAGCAAAATAGAATACCCCTCCCAGATCCCATCAATCCCTGCTTTCTACCAGAGGTGTAAAAAGTACAAAGTAAAAGTACACAGCTGTGTTCACCAGTTTTGGGAAGTTCTTAAGGAACAACTAATGACCAGGTAAACAGAGTTCATAACAAACCAGTGAACTTAATTGATCATTTACACTCTTCCTTTTTATTTAATTGATCACTGGTTAGGTTTTAACTCCCTTTACCTGGTTACTCAGTTCTTAATTAGATACTTCCCTAAAGTGGTGAACACAGCCGCACCTTGCTGGGTACTTTTACTTTGTATTTTTTACACCTCTGCTTTCTACTGACGTTTTATTTTCACTTTCGTTCAACCATCTTTAAAAAAAAATGTAAAAACAATATTTTTGAAAGTTTAGATTTATTGTACAATTTAGATGGCACAATTATTCTCTATACTTTTCAGTGTTCCGAAAATGAGTGAACTGAAGTATTTTAGCAACCAGTTAATGGTGGAGGGATTTTACTTGTTCCAGTCAGCCACTGTCGATAGGCTACAAACAAGCATTCTAGCATATGCGTTTGTATGCACTGGTGAATAAACATTGTGAAACAGCATCATTCCACTATAACAGCAAATATAATAATACATACATTCTACAAAATACCCCTTTAATGCAACCGCACTAAAGACAATCTCACTCGGGTGTCATAGCTGTCCTACCAACACAACTGAACAAAATGTATTGAATGTAAATTAGGGGGCCCTGGTGGAAAAAGGTTGTGAACCCCTGCTCACAACCCCTCCTCCCAGATAAGCGGTTAATCTTAATACATATCCACCATCTTTGTAACTGCCACCTGCAGTTATGGCATGTTTGCTCACAGCTAACTGATCCCTCAATAAAGAAAGTCTTTATCGGTGTGTCCTTTACTCTAATTGCTGCTTTTCCAGAATTTGACCTTGTTCAAAACCATTCAAGAGAAAATAGGCAACAGAAACGTCACAGATTTTGATGAAATCCCACTGAGAAAAAGGCCTAGGACGGAGTTCTACCATCCTACCTAAATTATTAATAGACATAGCCTAATGTTATGGACCAATTCTGTTTTGTCTTATTGTCACCAGACTTCGAGTTGATCTTCCCGCTCTATGAACGTGCCCTATTGCGACGTTGCGATTGGATGCAAAAATGTCTGAGGCGGGGCTTAGCGACGGGTCAACTGGTCACGTTCACACCTGACATCGATTTACAAATTAGATTTTATCTGCAGGACTTAGCGAAAGATTTCGCTATTTCTTCAGTTCTCCTGGACCCATTAAAGTAGGTATTAGGATAAAGCGGTTTCCAAATGATCTCATTTGGTTGGTTATGTTAACCTATAATTTAAATTGCATATTTTCCCTTTGGATGGTCTACAGTTGCAAGTACGAAGCGTGGTCGGAAGAGGGAGCACTCCACCCACTTACATGCAGGTGTAGAAATTCACTTAGAGGAAGGTACCTTCGGCTTTTTGCGCTCAGCAGAGGAGGTGAAGTGCCAAAAATGAAGCGAGGCTAAAGCCGAAGGCTGACATTTTCTTTAAGGTGTCCGCCGCAGGGAACCCAACGCTGGAGAACGGAGCTTTGGAAAAATCCCTGGAGCTTGTTTTTGAGACAAATTCAGTAATCCAAGTGCAGCAACACAAAGGACTGCAGAGCGCTCCCCGCTTGGTTTCTCTGTGACAGCAAGTGAGTGCCTGTTCTTGCTCTTTCTTTCATTCTTGTTTCATTCTTCCTTTAATGCAGCCTAATCTGTCCCCACTTGTAATTGGAGTGATAATCCAGGTAGATTAGTGCCTGTTTAGTTTAGTTCCATTGTCCAGGACAAATTGGGTAGTTACAGTGAGGAGGAGATATTTGAGTGATCCATGTTTCATGCTGTGTGCATCACTGGTTCACTGGCCCACTTATTTACAGTATTAAAATGTTACTGCTTGTTAAGTCTTTGCTTGGAGACCAGGCTAAGCATTTAGGCTAAACAACACCAAGGAGCCTAAAGAAAAAACATTTATCACCCATATCATTAAACTGTTGTTTCTGCATAAGGTTATAATCACGATGCATAAAATGATGGGTCAGTGCTTTTCTTTTAAAATCAGTCTAATGATTACTGCCCTCTACTGATACGAATACAAAATTATGCAGATGGAAAACGATGTGGTTTTGACAAAAAAAAAACATTAATAATGTTGTAAACCCTATTAATCCCCCCATTTCCTTCTAAATTTCACTGCAAGTTAGAATAATATTGTGACAGAAATGGGGTCCGGTTTGCAAGTGCGAAAGGCAGATGGGCCTATTTCTTGATCCAGGTTTTGTAGATGTGTAATCAAAGATAGATAAAACAGCGCAATATTGGGCCTTTATATTTATTCGTAACTGTTTCAGCCTTGTCACACATTTCAGAGGGAAAGTATTCATATTAGCTAACTGCCAAAAAAACGTTGTGAGGTGAGGAGACGGAGTTAATGTTAAGAAAGGTTAGAGGAAGTGAGGAAATTTGAAAGAAGGGAGAATGTGGGGAGAGAGAAATAGCAAAGGTGCTATCATGGAGATTAAGAGTAAATAGGAGAAATTAAAGAAAGACATGAAAGACAAATACGACTTGACATACTATCACATATAAGGCAATGTAGCAAATGGTTATAACAAATTATGAACCGGTTAAGTTTGGTCCTGGAATGTTGATCGGCTTGGTGCATATCAAACATTTATTAGACCGCTCATGCCTCATTGCTTAGAGTGGAGATTATTACCATGCTATAGCTGTTAACTCGAACAGTAGGGGTGGAGAGGAAGATCATTGGGAAAACTCATCCCTAGAGCAGAACAAATGGTGGAGAATAGACGCTTTGCGGCCGTCTTATTTTGTATTGACTTTGCCTACACCCATGTAAAATAATTCTCTCCATTCCGATATTGTCTGTTGACTGATTTTCTGTTGTCTTTCAGTTCAACTGTGTGAAAATAGCCTACTTTACCAACTGTGTGTGAGTAGCCTACTTTACCATAAATGTTAGTATTTCCTGTTGCCCATTTCTCCTCTGTCGTGTGAGAAGCTGTCCAGGGGTAGACCTGCGGCTCATAAATCAGAAGTGGCTGGCAGGTGCATTATGGGTCTCGGATTCATGCATTCCACGGTGTGATTTAACCCTTCACACGGCACTGTTTGACCCTTCCTTAGACAGACAGATACGCACGCCCGCATACAAACAAACTCACACACACACACACACACACACACAAAATGTGCTCTCAATTTCACATGGAGAACATTTTAAAGTGAAGGACTACGGTTTTTCAAGGTTAAGAACCATAGAGAATCTTAAAAGAGCCATTGTTTTGGATCAATAATTGAAATGGAACAAATGAATTAGTTGTTTCTATATCCTAGTGCTGTTACCCCCAGTGGATGGTACAGTAAATACAGTAGGAATGTTGATCAGCTTACAATGGAGTCAGGAGGCACTAAGAATTTGAACGAGCCATAATGGGTGCAGGAACACAACATAACGGTGTGTGCAATTATTCATTGCTACACCTGCAATAACACAATAACGCACCAAATATGCGTGCAGTGTAAATTAACGATTTAGTAATAAACCATACCTGATAGTCCCATCGAGAGTAGTTAAAATAATGCGCCGTTAACCAACCCAGTTTTCTTCATTATATAATGAACTCTTACTCATGCTGACAAAGCATATGCCACATAACGTACGGCCTATTAACAAATTAACCACGAGGTATTATGAATGACCGGGGGGAGGGGGGGCGGCTTTATTGATGCTCTGCTGTTATAGCAACCCCCAGTTATAACGGCACATGCGGGACATTTGTGGGCCTGAAGGGACCTCTCAGAAAAGGAGAACGAAAAGGTCTGTAGAAAGCGCCTCCAATTTCTAAACGTAGCAATAGGCCTTGTTCTTGGATGTTCAACCAAAAACCGGCGCTGCAAGCAACATATCATTCCCGTTTATTTAATTAGGTGCCCCGTTGTCTGTCGTAATACGCATGTCCTTATGTGGCTGTTTTGGCGCGTTGGCGCCCGCTAATATGACCAAGCTGGTTGTGGCTATTATTATAATTAATACGTTATAACAATCGCATCTGCCTCTAGTTTCTGCGAGCCCTCGAGCCCCCTGAACTGAGTTTCAACAAGTTCAATGTTTTGTGTTCTCATTACAACAGCCATATGTTGCCAGCGAAAACACCAAGCATCGGGCATTCATTTTATCACGCTCACAGTAACACTATCACTAAAGAAACCGAGGTAGGCTATAGAACGTTTGTAAAATGAGACGCATTTTGTTTAACGATCTTTGTTTGAAAGTACCCTACGTAAAGGTCGACTTGGTTAAAATCTATTTTTATTTGCAAGTTATTTACTCCAAATAACAGTGAGGAGAGAAATTCCTTTAAAAATATTGACTTTCATTCTCGCTCTCTGCGTTCGCAACTATGATACTAGACGCTCTTGCGCGTTAGGTTGGGAAAATCTGGAATTGATTTTAACGGGGAGTAGCCCGTCCTTCGACTGCTTTTCAACCTATGGATGTATTGGTCTCTTTTCACTTGCTCTGAACTGCGCGGGTGAGAGCAGTGTCTCACCTCTGTACCGATGATATCCGTCGCAATTTGGAGAATATTCAATGTGCCTCTGTTTCTTATCTAATGTATGGTCCGCATAACGCTTGAGACTGAGCAGACGGGACTCGTATACGTTGCGTTTGGAAGTAGATTTTCTTTTGACAGATGTGCTTTCCTTTTTGATGATTTTGGACCTCGATCGTTAATCGTTTTAACTGTCGCCAACACACCGATTTTGGGTAAGTTTATAGTGTCCCTTTTACGCATTTCACACGTGCGTTTACGAAGTCAGTTTCCGTAATTATCTGAAGCCTAAATGTTTTGAATGTCTTAGCGTTATATAGAATGTTTTTGATTACATTTGTGTTCTTTATACTGATATTATACGACTAACACGCGATGCGTAAAGCCGTGTTAATTACGCTGTTGCCGTCTTAATATTTATAATGTACAAACAAAAAGAGATATCGGTTCTACGAGGAATAGTTTATTTCCATTCTTTTTAAGGAACGTTAAACGTTGTCAAACTTAAAATGTGGGTCCAAAATCCTATAATTTGTTCAGATCATGACTAATTACTATTATTAGGGCAGTGCCTACTATTACTTACAGTAATTATAATAGTGCTGATTTTACAGTTTATTTTTTGTTGAAAACCTTTGGGCGTCCTGAAGTGGAGAGGCACTTCGGACAGGTGGGCGATCAAAGAGCGCCGGACGCAAGATGTAGAGCGCGGCGTGAACTCTCAGTTTACAGCTGCTTGGTGGGTCAGGGGAAAGATCGAGAAGAACAGCCTAAACTGAGAATTTAATACAGGTTTGAAGAGTTTAGTAGATTATGGAGTCCATGTGTTTTAATATCACTCAATGTAATTAGCAATGCCAAAACTAGCAGCATTTCTCCAATCTTGCAGTCGACTTGAAACCGTGTGCATACTCTCAATGTGCATGCTTGTCAATTGTGTAATTTTCCCCGTACAATAAAGAGACCCCATTTTTAAATAGAAAAACTTCAGTGGTTTACTGAAAATAACTAGAAGATGAGCAACATTTTGCTCACCGCATTATGTGAGAGATATTACTAAGACATTAAGATTATATTCAGGTTATTGAATCGCCATACCTAGCAGCAGAATGCAGACAAGCTGTGGGGAGAGTTAGTCCTTATCTTAAATGCTTCAATTGAGGCTAAAGTATGCCCCTGTTAAAGAGTGTCAGCCACTTGAACCGCATATCCTCATTCTCCTGGCAAATTGTTGTTAGTTGTCCTGAACGATGGTGTCCTTGACACACCCTCGAATTCACTCAAATAAAGAAAATGTTCATATGGCTTTAATGGTGGAATGTGGTAACATTATAAACAGAATGTTCTGGTCAAATTTCACAACAGCACTGTAATTAATTGAAAGTCGTGTCATTTAATAGTTTTTTAAAATTATTATTAATCCCGGTCAGTTAATGGAGTCATGTTATGATCCATCAATTACACTCAGCCAAATGGTTAAGCCAGGAGCCACCAGGACCCAGGACCTTGGTGGGTAAGGTAATCCACAGGAACTTACACCAGCAGGTTTATATACTCCTGGTGGAGTGTGTGTGTGTGTGTGTGTGTGTGTGTGTGTGTGTGTGTGTGTGTGTGTGTGTGTGTGTGTGTGAATATGGCCATAACTTCTGGGAGTGTGTGAGTGTGTGTGTGTTGTCATAACGTAAGCAGATCATTTTCTCTGCTTTGAAAGGCAGGATTCCTTGGGAATCTTGGCTCTGTCCACCTGAACGAGTAAAGTCAACACATCCAATATATTTTTCTTCTCTGGTTTGAACAGCTTGACGGAGGGAAAGGAATGCTGCTGGTCGTTTTTTTTTCTTTCTTGTTTTTCCTTCTTTCAGTGGGCTTGGGACAGCTGTTGGTTTGCAGGTATAAACATTTTGTCATTCTTAACAAATCATAGTGTTGAGTCCACTGGTTGGACTCAAGTTTGACCCTTTGCGGAAGTACTGCCAGCCAAGCGAAGACTCATTTGATGCATATCCGAAGTCACGGTTCTCTTGGCACCAAAAGGTGAATGCCAATGCAGTTCTCTTATTCCCCAAATCTACCAGAGTCTTTTTACACTGTGTCTAATGGTTTGGCATGTGATTCTCCAAAAGTGGCTTTTCGCTAGGCTTTAACTCGGCCCGTTCTTGTTAGTTCTAACCGTTGGAACTTTGCACACGCAAGCCTCTCGTCTGAGGAGATTAAGTGTGGGAACGGACTGACTGACTGACCGGCCGGTGGCAGTATGATGAGTGACCATCCTTACCTCCCCATCCCTCTTCTCCCTTTCACCAGAGGCGGGAAAGAAGGGAAAAAATGCTGTCTCTCCAGTCGTGCGCACGTGTTTCAGTGCAAGCCGGGGCGTCACTCTTTAGCTGCTTCTCGTCATTCGTCAGTGTGACGCCTCGCGCGCTCCTTTCCCGTGGGACGATCCCGGGCCGAGATTCCGAAGCTCCATCCCGCCACTCCCAGCGCCCTGCCAATTCGGCACACATTTCCTCCAGATGCAGAAGGGTGTGCGTGTGTGAGGTCTCTACGCGTGTGTGTGTTTTTATGCTCAGGGTGTTTCTTTGATTACCCTGCTATCTAAACCCTGTTACGGTTTAACTATCGTGTTATCTCAATTATCGACTGGGAAAATGGCACCAGTACACGCATGCCTGTGTTTTACTTCCATCCAAATGACCCCAATAGTTTCCCTCGGCCTTGGGCCAGGTGTTGTCCGCTCGCATTCAACAGGCCTTCCCGAGGGTACAGTAACTGCAGGTGGGCCCACGATGCGTAGCCCCAGCTTCCACTCATCGCTGGGACATCCAGTCTGCTTGGGGGCCCTGGAAGGCAGGGGAACGCAGGGAAACCGGGCCCAGTTAAATAGCAGATGACTGTTATAAATTTCCTCTGTCCCCCCCAGGGGCTTCCATGGCAGCATGAAGGAGCAGACCAGCTCAGTGGACTAGGAGGCCAGAGGGCCACCCTGTCTCGGTGTTTCTGTGTCCCTGTCTCTGCGTTCTTGTCTCTAGCTCTCTAAACTCCTTCCTGTGCAGTGAGCCATTATCATGGTCCGGTCTGGAAAATGGACATCACCATTGAGCCCTCTGAGGAGAGAGTGTGAGGGGAGGAGAGAGAGAGAGGGATAAGAGGAAAGGGTGGGTCATCTGATGATTCAGCCTCTGGCTTCAAAAGTCCTGGCATCTCTGATAATACATTGGTCTCCTTGTGTGCGAGTGGGTGTGCGCGTTTGAGCGAATGTGTGGCCTAGGTGTGCGAGCGTGGATGTGTGCGAGTATTTTGAACACTTAATAAAATGATTTGCAGTGCCCCCCCCCCCC
>JACXGI010011087.1:15654-26007 GCA_016801175.1 Esox masquinongy | reverse complement strand
CCATCCTGAGGCTGTGTATTGGCACAGTTATCATGGCACCCTCCATCCTGAGGCTGTGTACTGCATTCCCAAAAGTCTGTGCTCCACTCGGGACGAAGCCACGGGCATGAAATACCACCTTTCCCAAACCCACCCAGTCCCACTGCCAACCAATGCAGTTGTCGCTAATAAAGCAGCGTCAACAGGAGGGAACATCGTTGACAGGCCGATGTCAACCACTCACAGGCAGGAAGAGGATCCAAATGACCCGTTTACTTCAGTCAGGGAATCAGTCACTCACTCAGAAACACCAGAAACCGATGCCGATGTAGAGCCGCGCTATCAACAATATAAATAAAAACAGACACCAACACAGTTCAATGGGATAAACTAATAAGCACCGCTGTGCTTGGCGAACAGCTTTCCTGACAGCAGATGGAGACGATGATATTATAACGAGGACATGGCGGCGAGCACAGCTTGTTATTATGCGGACACGTGTCTTCGTCATTACTGTGTGTGTCAATTCTAGGGAAGAAAGGTAGGTCAGCGGCCGAATCTGCATAATCTAAGTGCGTAGATACACAGGAATAATCTGAATCGGTCAGATCATCACGTTTATTATCAGCCGATATATGCACTATAAAGGACACTGTAAACATATGCTCCAACTACAGGATAGAAAAGAGCTGCCCGACCCTTTTCCTGGAGATCTACCATCCTGTAGGTTTTAACAACCTTGACACACCTGATTCCAATAGTGGAGGACTTGATGAGCTTCCGGCAGCTCCTCCAAGAGGACTGGGCAGCCCTGATGATGGGTGGGAGGCTGCGTTGCCGTTGTGGGCACTAGGGGGCAGTGCTGAGTCAAAGCAGTGGGGCCATTAACCTGGAAGTCTGCACTGTGTTCCGTAGTGTGTGCCAAAGCGTCAACATCCAATGAAAAAATGCATAATTACGGTTAACTAAATGATGGGATGTACTGATATTTAACTAATTTTCTTAATTTTGTTAATTATTTTTTTGTCTGGCATTTTCATGATTTATTTGGCATATGTGGACAAAGGTAGAGGAGAGTTTTAGCTGGATGATGCGTTGTATGTGTTTTGTAGTGTGCTTAGTCAACTAGCATAACTAACTGGAAATGCAGTGTTTCTTTGGCCGCCAACTGATGTGTCTAAAGGACTGTTTAATTAAAAACTTTGAAGACAGCACGAGAACATCTGGCGAAATAATCTGTAAGAAGCACATATCGTAAAATCCTTTCTTTCACAGTCTGACAGGACGGTGAAATGACTGCAGGGGATAGAAAATGTAATAATGAATTTTAAATAATCCCCATCATCGTGACAGCCAAGACAAAAGGCAATAAGAAACACACAATAAGGGACAGTTTATATCTACAGAACATAAAATGTGCCAAAACAGTGAAAGACAGTGTCTATGACAGCCTCGTCTAATAGATCAATTTACAGTAAAGTGAGACTATGATCATTTCAGAGGCATTTACAATGACACAGAAGCGGACAATACAGGACCATTTTTCTTCTACACAAACCCACATAGACAACTGACTGAAAGCGAAAGAACATCAGGAACATTAACAGGGAATTTCTGCAAAAACGGGTAAAAGAAACGCTTCCAACGCAGCAGCGTGGAAAATGGCATGTGATGAGAAGCCACTTCCTGTCCTCTATGCCAAATGAAATCAGACGACTTTATCTCCAGCACTCCAACTAACGACAGAAACAGCCTCTGCGGCCGTCCGGCATCCAGCGTTTCAGGCACTTGCAATGAGACCGTAACTGATAATGAGAGTAACTAATTGGTGAATGTGAGAGGATGTTAACTCAAGAACGTTTTGGCAAATTCCCTCAAAAGCACGATGGTGCCCAACCCCCAGGTGATGCTCAGACTAAAAGGCACCAAGGGGCCCTTTTAAACCCAAGACCCTTCAGATTCTAGTGGTCCCCTGTAATGGTAACAGGTCTTTTGGGACCTTTTACAGAGATTACAGAACAACTCTCATCTCCACAGCCGATGTGCTGTCAAAGCAGCAACCCAGGAGGGATGTTAGAACACATCGTTAGCCTCTTCAGCTTCAGCCGTTTGTCCTCTGAATGTCATGAGTGTCTCAGTGGAGGCTTTGGAGGGAAATGGCTGGGATGAGATGAACGAGAAGGTACCGAAAACATGGTAATGGGATCCCTGTATTTGATGACATTCCATATATTCCATTATGGCCATTAGAAGGTATGCATAGTGGGTTCTCTTATTTAAAGCGACACTTCCAGTCGGTTATTTTTCTTACCCAAGTCCAGCCAGGTCCGATACCAAGTTTCCCAGGGCAGCAGCTGGAAAAAGAGAGGGTAAGAGGGGAATGGGAGAGAGATGGGAAAGAAAGGGATAGCGAAGAAAGGAAGTTCACGTTTTTGCATACAGGGCGAGTTAATCTCAGAGGTCAGAGATCCTTGTATGCCCCAAAGAGATCTAATTACCATAAGCATGTGGTGGCGCATCAATTTAAACTGGCGTAATATAGTTTAATTGTGACGTTGAGTTATTTCTCCCCTAATTACCTGGAACAACAAACACATGCTGCATCCTAATTGGATCCGTTCACATCCAGCAGCAGAACAATCCAACAGCAGGTCCAACATTAAGATACAGCATCTTTAAGGTTCGCCGCCAGTCAACATTAAGATACAGCGTCTTTAAGGTTCGCCACCAGTCAACATTAAGATACAGCGTCTTTAAGGTTCACCACCAGTCAACATTAAGATACAGCGTTTTTAAGGTTCGCCGCCAGTCAACATTAAGATACAGCGTCTTTAAGGTTCGCCACCAGTCAACATTAAGATACAGCGTCTTTAAGGTTCGCCACCAGTCAACATTAAGATACAGCGTCTTTAAGGTTCGCCGCCAGTCAACATTAAGATACAGCGTCTTTAAGGTTCGCCGCCAGTCAACATTAAGATACAGCGTCTTTAAGGTTCGCCGCCAGTCAACATTAAGATACAGCGTCTTTAAGGTTCGCCGCCAGTCAACATTAAGATACAGCGTCTTTAAGGTTCGCCACCAGTCAACATTAAGATACAGCATCTTTTTAGATTCGCCATCAGTCAACATTAAGATACAGCGTATTTACGGTTCGCCACCAGTCAACATTAAGATACAGCGTATTTACGGTTCGCCACCAGTCAACATTAAGATACAGCGTATTTACGGTTCGCCATCAGTCAACATTAAGATACAGCGTCTTTAAGGTTCGCCACCAGTCAACATTAAGATACAGCGTATTTAAGGTTCGCCACCAGTCAACATTAAGATACAGCGTCTTTAAGGTTCGCCACCAGTCAACATTAAGATACAGCATCTTTAAGGTTCGCCACCAGTCAACATTAAGATACAGCGTCTTTAAGGTTCGCCGCCAGTCAACATTAAGATACAGCATCTTTAAGGTTCGCCACCAGTCAACATTAAGATACAGCATCTTTAAGGTTCGCTACCAGTCAACATTAAGATACAGAATCTTTAAGGTTCGCTACCAGTCACTTTCTACACGGACTGGATGACACAGCAAAACGAGGACGGCAGTGGATCAACCTCCGTTCATATCAAAGGAAGAATTTCCCTTGATGGCTGATGGCACTGCCGTATGCTGATGGCTGATGGCACAGCAGTATACTGATGGCTGTGGTGTCACAGTGCCGATGAAGTCATCCATCCTAAGACGGCTTGGTGAGAAGGTCCATGTCACCATCGGTAAGTAGAGGAAAACCATACCGCCGGTTCCTACAGGATGGATCTAACATGCTCAATGAGCACATGCACTGTTTCATTTCCTGGTGTATTAATCAAATTAAACAGTTTTGTAGCAAACCTGTGGAGAGATGGAGGGAAGATATAACCGGGATCAGGGCCGGAGGACTAACTGCGACCGATGTTGGTCTGACACGATAAATCACAAAACCATTGATCAGAATGTCAGCCTCTGGTCTTTTGGAAAGTCTGATGGATTGAGTGGAACTGAACAAACAACTTCGCTTTCAATATGGGCTGGGTGTAAGGTTCTGTCTCACGCATAACAGAGAAAACTGTTGTGGTGTTCTCACTAAGACAATAAACATCTCAGCCCATCAATGCAATTCTATATGAAAATCACTGGAAACCCCAGTTTGGCAGAGCTTGTCAAAAGACTGCAGTGATAAACATTAATGACAAATGTCCCTGATGCTTTGTTATATCTCTCTTGTTTAATGACTGGATCTTCAACTAATTAAAGGACACATGAGAGAAATCTGAACTAATCTAATTAAAACAGTTTCCCAGTCAGCTGTATGTAACTGCCCACTGCAGGCAACCGAAAAGTCAGACATTTCGGTTGTCATGGGTAAATGGAAAGAATTAGAGTTACATTGTTGGAAGCAAGGCAATAATCAATTTTAACTCCTCCACATTTGATGGATTGGTTGAACAGCACAGAAGATACCCTCCCCAGACTGTTTTTTTGACAAGCAAGTGTGGAATTTAGTACCTGGTTTTTAACGCCGGCTTTTCCAGGTTAGTCTTTAATTTACTGCTCCTCAAGGCTGTGCACTACATTGAATTAGTCATGTTCATTATATACGTAATCGTGCACTATTTAGGATTCTCCAAAGGCAATAGCAGTACTATCTGGAGTTTCAGGAGGTTTTAGGCAGATGTCCAAAGACAGAGGTACAGAATGTGTACTCATTTAACATTTAACAAAATCAGACCCCTTCTGAAAGTCCAAACCAGCATCCATCAGTTTGAAAAATGTCATAGTGAGAAGTAGAGATGACTGGAGTTTAAATGTGAAGCTCTCAAGCTGAAACGGATTGAAGACTCCATTTAGTTGATCAATGAAAGATGCATCTCTGCTTCACAATCCAATTTCTGAAATTTTAAAATTCTTTTTAGAATCGGGGCACTCAAAATGCTCAGTTCAGCACTTTGGCCGGTAATCTGTTCTCTAGAATACTGTTCTGACTGGACATTAAACTTTGGAATCTATTACTATAAGTCTTAGATCTCTAACTTTTAGATGCACACTGAATGCAGACAGACTACCGTACAAAACGGGCGATAATCTCTTTGATCCCCTCTTGTTCTTTCATAGCAGTGGGCGAAGAAGAAAAAATATGGTGTTCAAAAGGACATTTGATGAAAAAACGTTCCTTCTCCTTCTCTGATCAACTGACATGGATTTCTCAACTCTAAAGAAAAAGGCTTCCATAAGGTTTCTTAATCTATCCCTGTAGGAGAACCTTTTTTTGGTTCCAGGGAGAGCCCTATTTTGTCAAAAGTAACAAAAACGGTTTAATGTGAAACCAAAAAAAGGGTTCTCCTACAGGGATAACCAAAGCTTGCTAGCGGAGTCCTCCGTTTTTGTCTTCTAGTGGTTCTGAAAGTGTTTCCGCTAGAGACCCAAATGATAAAAAGTGCTTTCTCAGAACCTGCGACCCACCTTAAACGTGTTCTCTTCTTCCGTAAACCCCCTGAGCACTTATTCATTCCAGCCCAGCACTAGCAAACTGGAACCAGGTACCCAAACCCTTGACAATAAGTCGATTTGAAGAATTTCGTGTGAAACACCTCGGCCAGTTGAATCACACGTGCTACATCTCAGCTGGAACTACAAAACCATGATGCAGGCCCCCGACTGGGTACAAGAATGGAAAACCCTCTCTCTGTACCAGACTGTCCAGGCGTCCATAACAGCAGTGAATCAAAGTAACGATGTCTGCCTCAGCCAATGTATTGGAGCTGTGGGTCGAGGACATCGCCGCCTGGTCCGGCAGCTGTTACCTGAAATAGCCTTGCGGCCTCCCACTGGGAGGGAAGCAGAGCTTGAACACCTACAGGCAGACACACCTCCTCTCTGGATCGTATCATCCACACTGCAGAGTACTGCATACCGCTGCAACACATACTAACTGGGGTAAGGTCCGTTGAGATAGAGAAACACTGTATGTTAAGGGGCAATATGAACGATTTTACTGTATTACCAGCATAAAAAATAGCAGAATTGACCAGTAAAGATCTGCAGTTAATGTTTTAAGTTAATGTTTCAAACAATCTTCTTCTAGAAAATGATTCAGAGTGACTGAAATATTCCCCATTTAAACTTTTTCGCCGTTCTGTCTAACAGCTTGCATTGACTTGTAATCACCTCATACATACTCGCTTCAGACACTCGCTGTACTGTCCTTCCCACCCTAAGCCACAATATCTGGATTTCATGCTCGGAGACATGTGTGTAATGATTATAAAGTGACCCATGGACTGCCCCTGGATTTAACCGACTGACAGTCTGCAGGGTTTCCACTGAGTCAATAGTTTTGACGTTTGTGAGCACAAATTCCATCAGGGCTCACTAAAGGGAAAAGATTGAAGCAATGCGCTGACAGAGCACTGTGTGTGTTTCTTTGTGTGTCAGGGAGGTTATTTTGGAAATAGCATTATCTAGCTGCTTTGATCTGCGACAGCCGACAGCGCTTATGTATTTCCGACAGTTTGTTTGCTAACGCTGCCTTTATATAAACTATTAGGTTATGCTAGGCAGAAACTTGATTTTATATTTAAAGATATATATATACATATATATATAAAATATATATATTAATATATATACACATCTTTATATATATATATATTTTTTTTTCAAGCACTTATGCTTTATTGGAAAGTGGTGAAATGTGGAGTAGAAGGTTTTTACTGAAAGAGCAGTGGGCCAGATTCTAACCCAGAATGCAGCAGTACATTCACACCACAGACCAATGAAATATCCTGTGTTACAGGTTCTGATATATTAGAAAGTGGTTCCCCTCCTCCTCCCTATAAGAAAGTGGTTCCCCTCCTCCTCTACTTTCCTCTCCCCTCTTCCTCTCCTCTGCTCTCCTCATCCCATCTCACCTCTCCTCCTCCCAATTTAAGAAAGTGGTTCCTCTCCTCCTCTACTTTCCTCTGCACTACACCTCTCCTCTGCTCTCCTCTTCCCCTCTCATCCCCACTCCTCCTGGCGAGGAGGTGAAAAAGGCTGTAGAGCTTTGTGTATGCACCATGATGCATGGAAAAGAATACAAAAATGTCACAACTAACTCAGCCTTGTGGATCCTTTTTGAGTACTAACCCAGTTTTCTCTTTTCTTTAGGTGTTTATCTAAATATACAGGATTTTATGCATCAGCCGATCATCATGGTCCTCTTTTGATAAAGTTCCAGTTTGAGTCAGCCTAAAGAAAACTGGAGTCTTATTAGCCTTGGTAACTTCTTATCTTCCTCTCTGTTTAATGGCATATCTTCTCTCTCCTCTATTTCTTTATCTCTCTCATCTCTTTCTCACTGTCCACTCCCTTTGTCTCCATCTCTCTCTCTTTCCATCTCTTTCTCTCCTCCATTTCCCTCTCTCAATCCTCTACACTCTCCCTCTGGTCTGTCTAGGGGAAGGAGTTGAGGTGAGGAAGTTGGATAAAATAGACAGGATAAAACAGATCCCGTTAACATCCCTAGTTGTCCAGCTCCTCTACCAACAAGCCTTGCTTCATTGGACAGACAGAGACGGAGGTGACAAACAGAGGACAGTGTCGGAAATAGCAGTAGGCCGGACTCAAACCCATACAGCAGTTCGCTGTAGTCAGACGCCTTAGACCCCTAGACCACTTTCGGCCACAGAACTCTGGTCAGTTACGGCTAGAGGAGACTGATCAGGTGACATGGTAGCTAGCTACACCACGCCTGTACCTCCACTGTAGTGCTCCATATAGGGAAAAGGACACTGCTTTGGGCCACGTCTGAAGAGGACTGAAGGGGACTGAATCATTCTGGTAAAATGCAAACGACTCATCTCCTGCCATAAAATGAACGGGCTATTGCTGGTGTAATTCAGATGACCGAAGAGGAATATTACCATATGAATGCTCAGGGTCAGCAATATGTTACTCTCCACCCAGACCACGAGACTGTCTACTGGCAAGGTTTAATTAGAAGGGCAAGAATGGAATTCATTATGCCATAGCAAACCGGCATTGTGATGGATATGTCCTATAGTGTGACTAACAAATACAAGCAGAAGCATTGTTTTGGACAGGCATTATAAATGGCAGCTGGTTTCCTGTCTAGTAAACAGGGAATATGGTGCTGTCTGGGACTGGACTGGGTCTGGATTTAACATACCTGCCATGGTTGAAATCCCCAGAATCACTCCTATAGACAACTCTATCTGTGTGCCCTGAAACAAAACCAAAAGAAAACAAACATCAATTAATGCGTTGTCACATCTCAAGCATCACAGTGTTTAATGATGCAAAAAACCCACTGGAAGCGCTCTTTAGCTGAATCGCTGGACTCTAATTACTTTCTAACATTAAGCTAAAAAACAAGTTCAATTGTGTTTCACTCTAATAATTCCAGCTTTAAAACCTCTGAAAGAAAGAAGGCCGTTGTGGTGAGCTGAATGACTTAGATATGGACTAAATTGAATGATTACTGGTCAATATAGATTTGAAGAGCATAGCAGTTTTCTTTTAACCATAAACTCCAGATTGTCCGGGCACCAAATGGAAAATGTGTCTACACTGTACAATCTCTCCAGGATGATTGGAATGATATAGTGAGTATATAGTGATTCAGTGTTTGTGTGACAGCTATGGACATAACAGACAGTCACAGAAAAAAGCATCATATCAATTCGATATAGCAGTACAACTTACAGCTACAATCATGATGGCATTGTCCAAGAAACCAAACCCAACGAAGGGAATGGCATTGTGCAGAAGAACTGCAAAAGAAGAACACACAAAACACATGTCACAAAATTTTCCAAAGATATGACTTAAACAGTAAATGTTATCCCTGTCCGCCATCACTGTGAATTATTTTCCAGTATAGTTTTCACCCATGTACGCTGCTGTTAGAAGTGTCTACAGTCCAGGTACTGTATGTTGGCTGAGAATGTGTCAGTACGCAGCAAGATCAAATACATGCAAAATCCAAATTTCAGGTAATTAAAACCCACCGATTCATATACTGTTTATACTCCAGCATTGTCTGAGTTAGAAATGGGCTTCAACTGCTGAGGACAGAGTAGGTGATTTCAAAGACCAAAAGGAAAGGAACGCGTGCCGATGTCAGCAGTAACATGAGCAGAAAGCCAGCCAGAGACCTTCTCCAGACGCTGACCTTGTGACCTCTGCCATAACGAGAATCCGTGCATTGAGGAAGACAACGAGCTGACTAATGAGTCACTAGTGCCCACCTCTCTTTCTCTCTCTTCCGGAACCTTCTCTTTTAAGTATATACTATATCTTTCTCACAATGTCTCTCAAACCTTTTTCAAACACACCAACTGTACAATGTCACTTATATTAACTATAATCAAAAGTCACTTATATTAACTAATTCACACTTTGATTATAGTTAATATTTCGGCAATCCACTCCGGGAGTCCTAAATGATCCAGGCACTGCACATGCACTAAAGACGTGTTTTTAGACTACGAAAGGGGGTCATTTGCTCAGTTGGAAATCTGGACTGTCTCTTTGTAAAGAGTTAACAACAAGGGTTTCAGTAGACGCAGTCGTCTGTGCACATTTGACAATGTTCAATTCATCGGCACGAAATGTGGTCTCTAAACAGAAGCTCACAATGCACTTTCACTCATTATTTTTAATCAGTTATTGTAGAGTGAGAAGCACAATCAGACTCCAAAATCTCTTGCAAAACACCAGGATGCTGATTCTGACAGGGCTAGTACAATGTGAGGATGTTGGAGCGGGTTTTTCTAGCTAGAATTACCACTCTTCAGCTAAGTATAAGTGACCTACATCGCATATTCAGAGAGAAATCCAATCACCGATGTGCCAACATGTCTTTGTGCTTGTAATTACATTACCTGAACTAAACCGCTAAAACTAATCTTGTTGAATATGTTCTATTCAGAGTTTCCTGTAAAAATGTTTACCATCCCGGTGCCAAACTCATCTGTTTTGACACACTTTTTGTAAGCCTGTTCGGTGATGTAGTACAGACACCTTATAACGAACCATGCCCTGGTTAGAAGGCATAGGGGCTTTGTAATTTTACCATCACGGCAACATTAGCTGTAAGGTGGTCTGCACCACTTTGCAATGTACTGGCATTAGTATTCACTGATGCATTTTGGGAAACATATTTTAGTGTGCAAAGGTACCTAACACTCTTTCAAACATCTCTCTCTCTATTTCAAACACCTGAAACATCTCACCTTCAAACATATCTAACCATTTCAAACACCGCCGTCCATCTTTTTAAAAGATCCGTCACTCTGCTTCAAACACATCTCCCTCTTTCAAACACATCTCTCTCTTTCAAA
>JACXGI010011087.1:0-15554 GCA_016801175.1 Esox masquinongy | reverse complement strand
AAACACATCTCTCTCTTTCAAACACATCCCTCTCTTTCAAACACATCTCCCTCCTTCAAACACATCCCTCTCTTTCAAACACATCTCTCTCTTTCAAACACATCCCTCTCTTTCAAACACATCTCTCTCTTTCAAACACATCCCTCTCTTTCAAACACATCTCTCTCTTTCAAACACATCCCTCTCTTTCAAACACATCTCTCTCTTTCAAACACATCTCTCTCTTTCAAACACATCTCTTGGCAGCAGCCAGCTTAGCGTTTACAGCGTTTGTAACCAAAATGTTGCTTGATCAAATCCCAAGCCAGCAAGGTGGAAAACCTGTGGTTCTGTCTTTGAGCGAGACAGTTAACTGCCTTAACTGCTCCTGTAGGTCAGCTAGATGACAAACACATAAACATGTATCTCTTTTTAAACACGTGTTATCTCTGGCAAGTCCGTCTTACCGTATCTCAGCTGGGCCGATGTGGGAGGGGCGATCTCCATCTCCCCTGGAAGAGACAAAAACAGAACAGGCACTTTAAAACTATTTCGCTATGGAGAAGCCAGTCTTATCTGTAATGGAATGTGAACCAGCCATGAAATTAAAGGACCTGATGACTGGCAGAACAGTATGGGATCTAGCTCTGGTCCAGCACTGAGCTCAGCACTGGCAAGCGTCACCAGGGCCCTGGGCCACAGCTAGGGCAGAGCTTAACCGAGGGACTAAGGGCCAGAGAGACAGGGGGACAGAGAGATAGACGAAGGGAGAGACAGGGGGACAGAGAAAGGGACAGACAGGAACATAGAGAGGGACACAAAAACAGACAGAGAGGCAAAGAGAGAGGCAGAGAGAGACATAGAGAGACAGAGGCACTTGCAGAGAACAGAGGAACAGAATAGGGATCAGAGGGGAGTGGCCACTGTGCCTCAAAGCTCATCCCATTATACTACAGACTCACACAAGTGTTGAGCACGAGTGGAATCATGTTCTGAAAACATTAAAATGCAAATGAACCTGGTGTGAGAAGTCCAGTGGAGTAAGGTCTCGCTCCATCAACCAGGACCTGTTGGTATTGCATTTCAAATGGCGCCCTATTAACTATATGGATATTGTCTGGGCGGCTGTCACACTGCAATAACCCCCCTGTCATCCAAGGCATAGAGGCTTTACCATTCACCCCCAGACGATGCACCCTGGGCCCTGGTCCAACAGGGGTGCTAAATTCTGGGGTGCCGGTTTACAGTTAAAACTGTCTGTCTGCCTTTTAGACTTCAACCGGCCTACATATTAAACTGTCTGTCTGCCTTTTAGACTGCAACCGGCCCACATACTAAACTGTCTGACTGCCCTTTGTACTTTAACCGGCCTACATAATAAACTGTCTTTCTGCCTTTTAGACTTTAAACAGCCTACATATTAAACTGTCTTTCTGCCTTTTAGACTTTAACTGGCCTACATAATAAACTGTCTTTCTGCCTTTTAGACTTTAACCAGCCCACATATTAAACTGTCTGTCTGCCTTTTAGACTTCAACCGGCCTGCATATTAAACTGTCTGTCTGTCTCTGTTTTAGATGTCTGCCAACCTACTGGTATAAAATGTCTGTCTTTTAGATATCCACCAGTTTACAGATTAAACGGTCTGTCTGTCTCTCTTTTAGACATCTGCTAGCCTACAGATTAAACTGTCTTTCTGCCTTTTTGACATCTGCTAGCCTACAGATTAAACTGTCTTTCTGCCTTTTTTACATCTGCTAGCCAACACATTAAACTGTCTGTCTGTATCTGTTTTAGATTTCTGCTAACCTACAGGTATAAACTGTCTGTCTTTTAGATGTCCGCCAGGTAACAGATTAAACTGTCTGTCTGTCTTTTAGACATCTGCTAGCCTACAGTTTAAACTGTCTGTCTGCCTCTTGGAACAGTGTCTCAGACGATGCAACACAACTACGCAGCATGCATCATCTCCACGGCCTCAGCCTACGAGAACACCATTAAATGTTAATAGAGTGAGCAAACAAATCTAACCCAGAGACTTAAGACAACAAAACATGTAAAGAATTGTCAATGTAGGGTTTATTACACTGCGTAATGCCTAGGCTATACCTCTGAGGATACGTGTTAGTTTTGCGAGGGGTTTCTCAAGAGATTAAAAATCACTATTGAGGCTTTTCCAGTTTGCACTTCACATATTTTAGTTCAGCTGGGATTCCACTCCCTTAATTGCATGGGCAGCTAGAATGCCAGAAAGACCTCTGGGGGATTACACGTGCACAAACACACACACACACACACACTAACTAGCACATGCGCGCACACACACACAAACAAAAACACACACGAACAGGTTATAATAGCCTTTGGTTTTACGGGATTGGGTTTCGAATTACGTGGTACACTCGTATTACCGTTTGGCACTCAGTAGCTTATGATATTACACTGACACAAAGATGACACAAAGGAGGACTGTTCATTCAGCCACAAGACCGCTCTCATCAGCAGATGAAAGGTGCTGACTAACACAGGGTTCATGTCAAGGGATGCGTCATGCAAATGTATTTAAATACAGTTTTAATATATCACTTTTCAGATAAATAATCAATAGCAAACCAATAGTTAATCAACTGATTCATCACTGACATAGGTATGTGAAAGAAATATATAATTTAAGTTTTTATATATAAATACTTTTTATATATAAAAAGTATTTTTTTATTTTTTTTTACAAATAATCACTAACTACCCAAATAAATGGCTTTAATTCATCTTTCGGTTGCCTAAGACTTGCACAGTACAGTGTGCTATTGTGGAAATCATGAGGTGCCTGAAAAAAATATTAACACATTAACACATATTAACACAACAGCTTAAATACGTTGAGTGGATAAAAAACGTCTGGGATAAATTCAGACCGACCATGGCATAGTTCATGCAGTGTCTTTATTTACAATATTAATCCTGTGGCCACACACACTTACTCTGAACAGAGATCATGTCTGTGAGGCAGGAAACCCTGGTAGTAGTTGTAGGATTTTATACAGTACCCAGACCAGTCTGGTAGTAGTTGTAGGTTTATATACAGTACCCAGACCACTCTGCTAATAGTTGCAGGTTTTTCTGCAGAGATAAGACAACCTGCCAGAACAAAAAACATCTCTACAGAACTCCATCTGGCATTAATGGTAGAGTGGCTACAAAGAAACCACCTCTGAGTAAAAGGCAAATGAAATGCTGTCTAAAGGACTCTGACAGAATGAAGAAAAACATTGTCTGATGAGGCCATCACCTAATCATTATTGCCTTTGGAAAGGTAATGGAAGCATCATGCTATGGGGATGCTTCTCTGCCAGAGGCACTGAAAGACTGGTCAGGATTGAGGGAAGGATGAGCAGAGCAAACGCACACAGCTTCTACAAAGTACTGAATAAAGAGTCTAAATACATATGTACATGAGACATTTCAGATTTTATTTGCAATACACTGGCACTAAAAATGTGTTATGCCTTGTCAGGGACGCCGACAGGAATGACAGGGCCCGGGACAAAATTTAACGTTTAGGACCCAAACCACGGGCCAAAAAATTAATTAATAGTAATTATATTACTGTCCAAAAAACAGGTCATGAAACGTTTTATTATTTAATGTTTTAATTCATAACTAGGCCACATTCAAATCCCTTTGTTTTCAACACAGGTAATTAATTATATCACATCTTTTCAATTCATAACCTACTCAGTCCCAATCAGCCATTACTTAACTGCTACACATATTTAGACGTTCTCTTTTAGATTTGTCCTTCCATTTCTGTGCTCCGAGTTTTGGTTGCATGGTGGCAATGTTTTAGCCAGATAGCTACAGTACTGTAGTTAGACAAATTTATTGGTTAAATGTGAATTTTTTTTAAGCTGCACTATGTAGGATTTGTTTCAGCAAAAAAAACAATTACAGCATTTTGCAATTACTCACCCGTCAGAAAGCGATAGAGAATCACGTTCCGAATAAAAATATGAAAAATGGAATTACCTGTACCGAAAAAAATCGACAACGTTCTTGTTAGCCTTGCTAACGTTAGTTTAGGGTTCCTGGTAGCTAGCTACAGAGAGTTGGTCTAAGTCTTCTTTCGCTTTGCCGTTTTCGTAGTGTATGCTGTAGTAGACAAGGGAGGAACTAACTGTCGTCCTGGTCTCTAGCTGCCATTATAGTTTCTTACGGTAAGCAAACTTCGCTCCTTACGGCATACTTATGCTATATGTAATATGATCCAAGTAAGCGTTCACAAAATAAGCCAAGGAGGAAAACCTGCCTCGCAGAAGGCGATTGGCTGGGAAGTAGCGGCGTGCTCCAGAAATGATAGAATGACATTCCACTGGCACTTTTTTACTGAATAAATCCTATCTACTGCAGCATTAACAAAATAATGTTGGCTGTTGGTGTTAGGGTATCACTCTGATTGGCTGTTGGTAGAACAAACCATTTTACAGAAAAAGGTTTAATCATTATGCTGTATAAAATAAAGCAGCAAAGAGTAAAAAACATGAATCCCTTCACCAATGCAGTTCTTCTGTTTAGTAACTGTTAACCTTCTCGATAGTACTGAATACTAACATTGACTGACAAATTAATAATTATATTTAAACCAACCAAATGAGCCCCCCCCCCAGGCCTGGGCCCGGGACAACGTTCACGGTTGTCCCCCCCTGTCGGCGTCACTGCGCCTTGTCATTATGGGGTATTGTGTGTAGATTGAGGTCAACTCTATAACAGAAGAAAATTTGGAGAAAGTCTGAGTGTCTGAACACATTCCGAAGGCATGTAACCTATTTTACAAATTATGTTATGATGCCCATTGAGTACCAGAGTAACAAATGGCACCCATTATCCCATCCAAACGCACTTCTTCAGTGCGTCCCAATTAGCATCATATTTCCTACATAGTACACCACTGCTAGATATAGGGAATGGTGTGCCATTTGGGAAGCCTGTGAAATAATATGAAACTCCACCTGTGCTACTGAAGTAAAGAGGCCTACCTACAACCTCCTCAAAGCCAAATGAGTCCAACAAGGGGCATGGTGAGGAGGAGAAACTACGCAGTAAATTAATTCACAACCCACTTCCAAACGCCGCTATTATTATTAGCATACACTAGGGTACACGTGAGGAATGGGAAAGTTAATTGAAGGCGTGGGGGCGGGGGTGAGGAGGTGGAAGAAGACTGACAGAGCGGCATGAATTATGAAAGACTACAGTGGCCTACTGCAATGAAAATCCTCCAAAAAAGGGGCTTCCTTACAATAAACCCAGTTTTTGGAGAAAAGCTACAGGATTACAATGGAAGCGGCACGTGTTGAATGAGATTTCGCTGTACAGTGGAAGATTTGACGTATTACTGTCTTTTGAAAACACAGCCGTTGTTTTGTCACACCAAATGATGTGTAACAGAGTGCTAGGCTCAGACGTCCTACATTCTATCAGTCAGCGGATCAAAATCAGATTACGTTTTAACTGGCGATACAGCAGCACTATTTCAATGCTAAATTCTGTTGCAAAATGTTTTTAAAGACGTATTGAACTCAACATGTAAAGTGATGTCCCCATGTTTCTGAAATAAAATATCCCGGAGATGTTCCATACGCACAAAAAATGTATTTCTCTCATGTCAAATCCATAGTTCAAGTCCAAATGAATTAATGTAAACACAGGCTACTGATTTCATTATATAAACTGTAACTCAGTAAAATCACTGAAAAAGTTGCATGTTGCGTTTATATTCTGGTACAGTGTAGAGAGGGTTTTTATTCCACATTATCAAATCTGAACATTCCAAAACGTTACGTCCTGCTGAAATTGCCTGAGGGTTTCTTATTACGTTGCATGAAGCGACAGGAGAGGCGTCCGGTTCGAAGTTCAAAGGCCAGTAGACATTGTATCACGTGACGTTAAGTGCATCTCGTCTGACCGCAAGGTATCCATGGAGACGCTGGAGTCAACTGCTGAGAGCGTTGTTTGAGAGGGCCTAAGCAGAGGCAACAGCAGCAGCTCTACAACTGCACAATAATTGCACATTAATATTTACGATATTGTGTTGCACATTCCTGTATGTTTGTTATTCAATTCTATGGCCTCAGGCTACATTGTCTGGTGAGGCTATGAATTGTATCTATTGGTTCTAATGTACTTCTCATTCTGTTTTGGTGATGTAGCGTTTTAACGACTCAAAACGACAATGTTAGTATTGTAGTGTACAGTAACAAAAAACTTCTTGGCAATTCTGCGTTTGAGAAATTACTTAATGAACACCCATTCATTTGGAGGTTTTAATGTGTTGATTTCTGTTGCAAACACTCGCAATATTAAATACATGTAAATGTAAATGTGAAACAAACCCTAACTCCATTACATTTGTATTTACTCCAGCCATCCTACTGAGAGAAGATTAAGAACTGCAATCATATTATGGCCAACATTTCACGATTATCTTTCTTTTTGCTATCTATTGGGCCATTCTGACCATTAAATAAGCCTGGGTGCATCCAGGCAGAATAGTACCTCAGACATTGATCCTCGATTAAATATTGATTACCTAATTTAGTGCTAGGTGTGTCCCGAATATGACCCTAATCCTCACATAATGCACTAGTTTTAACTAGGGTCCTATGAGTCATAGTGCACTGTATAACGTAGGCTGGGGATTGCACGCCATTTAAAGTGTACATGCGGAGACCCATGAGACTCCAAATTAACTTCAGACAGAAAGGGTTGGTGAAACTCTCTTTAATAATCTGTGGGTATGCGGCTAACCACATGCTGTTTCTGGCCACACAGATTACAACTCCCATAATGCAGTAGAAAGTTTTGAGAGCACATAAATATTTAAACAGTAAGTGCCTAGATGGATTTTAGAGGGAATTAGCCACGGAGATGCAGTGTCCACCGTAATTATTGGGACAGTATGTTTTCTTTAATTATTATTCTTTTTGCTCTTTTTTCCAAAATTTTGGATTTTAAATCAAGAGACTAAGATATAGATTCTAAGCTTTTATTTGAAAGATTTTTTGTAAATAATGGTGTCTGCACCTTGGTATATATTTGCATGTAATTAGCATGCAGTAATTGCCTGAAGTCTGCGACCCATAGACACCAACAAACTCTTGGCATCTGTAGCCTCCCAACGGTCTGAAACATGAGCAGCTTAGACGTTTGCCAAGGCTATGAGAGAACTTCTCTAAAGGATTGTGATATAGTATAAGAAACGGCAACAACTTGGCTTCTAGGCAAAAAATACCCTGAATACAAATCACCTTTGTATTTAGGCCACATTTAAAGGCATTAACTCAGCGTTCTGTCTCGTTTTAAAAATGTTTGGCCTTGATATTCCTGAATACATTTCTCAAGTTGTGTTACTTTCAAGCTCTGGCCTTCATTACAACTGACAGGTCTTAAACCTATTGATAGCATCCTATTGACAACCTACTTTCCACTACTTTATAGCACCAATGTATATAGCTCTGTTCAAAAGTAGTGCTCTATATCTTCCTCCAGCTAAGCTCTTTTTTGGCCAAATCTGGTCAAACATTTTAGAGCCAAAATTTTAGAAGGCATAACATCCAATACAGTAAGTGTTTGCATATCCTGCAATAACAGGATGATCAAAATAACACACAGCCTTGGTACAAGCAGGTCTGGCATAAGTGCCAGGAACATTACACAAAATGGTGACTACCAAGTGGTCAGTAAGCTTAAATACTGACTGGCAAGACAGATGGGCATTGGCTTACACTGATTCCTTTCCATTAAAACAACATACCCACAAAATAATTCTTGATAATACACAGAGCACAGCATCTGTCTTAGAGCTCAATTACATTCTGCACACTATCTTTCAAAGATCATTAACACTATGCAACACAACTTTTGTTCCTGGGTAGTAAGTGTTATTTTCTAATTGCTTATGCCTAAAAAGTATAGAAAATGACTATTATTCCCCACAAATTTACTTATTTCCAATGAGAAACCTGGCAAATTTGTGTCTTTTCATTCACATAAAGTCAGAAAAAAACAACATATGAACTCAAATGAACATAATTAAGTAACATCATTGAGTAATACCAAAATGACTACAAAAGATATAGAAGTGAGTGGTTTTTCGAGATTTATGATTATAAATTACTGTAAATTACTTTCACGAATCAAACCCCAAATGTAGTCTCCCATCATGTTCTCGTTATACTGTCCTTGGTACCGGCATTCAAAGTCCAATATATCCTGGTGGAATCGCTCGCCTTGCTCCTGTGAGTACACACCCATGTTCTTCTTTAATTTATCAAGATGAGCATCAAGGATATGGACTTTGAGGGACATCCTACAGCCCATTGTGCCGTAGTTCTCAACCAGCTCCACAAATTTAAGTGTTGTGATTGCCCAGGAAGCTTCAAACCACTGCGACAAAGTTCCAAGCTGCTTTCTCCTTACTACTGAGCTTCTTAGGGAATTCATTGCACTCCAGGATCTTCTTTATCTGTGGTCCGACAAAGACATCGTCTCTGACATTTGCCTCAGACAGCTTAGGGAAGAAGTCTTGAAGGTACTTGAAGGCTGCCAACTCCTTATCTGACAAATTGTTTCATAAGGCCCAAATTGATGTGCAGTGGTGGCATCAGCACCTTCCAAGTGTCCACCAGTGGCTCCCACTTGACGTTTTTCCTCCCTACAGAGAACTCGGTCCGCTGTGGCCAGTCCCGCCTGTGGTGGTGCACCTTGGTGTCCCTGCTGTCCCAAAGGCAAAGATAGCAGGGAAACTTGGTAAAACCGCCTTGGAGACCCATCAGGGATGCCACCATTTTGAAGTCTCCTATGACCTCCCAGCCGTACTCATCATACGTATCCACTTAGGTAGCTGGAACTAAATTGAACTGGTGGGCTTAAGTATGTATTTATACTACAATTTATACTACTGTAAAGTTCTAGAAGTTACTCCAAGTTTACTCAGCACTGAATCTATCTGTAATGTTCTGGAAAATGGAAGTTTGTGGGGAATAATAGCCATTTTCTATACTTTTGAGGCATAAACTATTAGGAAATAACACTTACTATCCAGGATAGAGGGGGGAAAAAAATAAAAAATTGTTACACAGTGTAATTAATGTCAGATTCACATTTCAGTTCCAAGTGGAGCAAATAGCCTTCATGATTTGCTTATGAACAGCTAGAGCACATTCTGACATCCTGTCGAACAGCCACAAGTAGCAGGTAAACGCAGAAGAGCAACACAAACAAAAAACAAATGATTTGTAAATAGAAGACAAATACTTAAATAGCATAGTAATTATTTGTCCAGAGCATTATATTGTTAAATCAACAAGCAATAAATCAGAAACATTTCAGAAAAAATATTTACCCTTTGTATCCCATACATAGCCTACAGTTCACAAAGACGTAAACCATAATTTGCTTCTTAATTGGGTATTTTAATTAAAGAAATACTCCTTTAATGTAATCAGAAGGATATTTTAAATTATTTATTTTTCACCAACTGCAGACGCGACTCTCTGCCAAAGTACATCAGCTATCCGATCCATCTACAGACGTCTTGTAAGCAACAGCGAAACCTTGTTAAATTCCAAGTTACCTGCACTGTGTATTTCTACAAACGCTCACTTTCAATACCCATGATTTTTTTCACACAAAGGTATAGTTTCTATGCCCGCAGAGATCTGCAGCCCCATTTAGTATGTATAGCCTGTAGCCTACCCTGCCTTCCAGCCAGTGACAACCTACAGTGCATATTGGAACCCAGTCTCTTGCTCCGTCTCAAATGACACCTTATTCACTAGTGTACTCATTTGCCCAGTCATAGTCATAAAGGCTCTTCTTAAAAGAAGGGCACTATGCTAGAAACTGGGCTGCCATCTGGGACATGGTCTGTGTTCACGCTTGAGAGGAAATAACCTTTGACCCCATGTCTCCACCATCAAAGCAAGAAGATATAGGAAGTAAAAAACAACTGGAAGAACAAGTCTTCTTGTCCTGAACAGAATACTGAAGAGTTTGTGTAAAATCAGGCCAGAATTGGGGTGCGAGGGAATGCCTAAACCACGGTACAGTGTGTTTTGCGAATTGAGGGTGACTGTTCAGTATGGTTTTGGCAAAGGGCAAATGGCAAAAAATGCAGTGTAAACATGTCTCAAACAAAGTTTCACAATCATATACCACAATGTGGGTACATACTGTTCATTTTTATCAACTCATTGTCCATCAGCGTTGTAGTATACTAGAAAAGAAGCTGGAGTATTCTACAATGTTGGTTTATCAATTTCACCATTCGCCTTTGTATAACTCACTGTTCCTCCGTGAGTTTAGCTCACAAAACAACAGTAAGAAAAGCGCAAACAATTATTATAATTTTGCGCAAAGGCTCTCGTTTAGACAGAATAGTGCAACATGTTTTTTTTAGCTCAATTTAGTTAAGAGGCATTCAACACAGCCTAGCTAGCTATTTAATGAGATAAAAAATATAAGTATTAATTGGGGTTCATGGAAACCGTCAAGAGCTTTCCATACTGTACAGTTCTGAATGTACTGCTACAGCCCTAAGGTAGAACCATACATAAAAGGAGCCAATCAATTCCTGGAACACCAATTAATAATGAGGGAACCAAACTAAAATTGACACAAAATAAAAAAGATCTAAAGATATTCCCAAAATTGCCAACAGATTCTTTCCTCTCAGGAATCGAGGAGACAGAAAGCACCCGTAATGTCACGCCAGCCAGCAGGCTGTTCTCCTGTAGGGAGAGGAAAGTAAAAGAGATCTAAGAAAGATAGAGGGAAAGAAAGATGAAAGTAACAAAACAGAGAAATGAAGACTGCTTTGTTATCCATACTGAGCCCATCTGCTGGACAAGGACAGTAACAACACTAGCACAGCCCTCTACCTCATCATTAACACAACCCTCTACCTCAACACTAGCACAACCCTCTACCTCACCACTAACACAACCCTCTACCTCAACACTAACACAACCCTCAGCCTCACCACTAGCACAACCCTCTACCTCAACACTAGCACAACCCTCTACCTCAACACTAGCACAACCCTCTACCTCAACACTAACACAACCCTCTACCTTAACTCTAGCACAGCCCTATACCTCAACACTAGCGCAGCCCTCTACATCAACACTAGCCCCTCTCTCCCTCAACACTAGCTCCTCTCTACCTCAACACTAACACAACCCTCTACCTCAACACTAGCACCTCTCTATTTCAACACTAGCACGTCTTTACCTCAACAGTAGCACCTCACTACTTCAACACCAGCTATACCTCAAGACTTTCTCAAATAACTGAAGTATGCAGCAGATGGTGTGATGTGGCCAAAGTCTGGTGGACTTCCTGGAGACTGGGGCAAAATCAAGGGAGAAAAGGAAAAGGGGAGGAGTAAAGGAGATCAAAGAAAGGTAGAGAGGAGAGAAAGGACATGAAAAAGAAGTGGAGAGGAGATTAAAGAGAGGTAGCTCTCTGGTGGCTCATCAAATTTGACTAAAAGAATTGGGAGCTTTGAGCGAGAAACAGGAAAAGAAGCAGAACATAGGGAAGGTAGTGATATTATACGTCTTATCTATTGTTTTCTAGTACTGTATCTTGCTAGTTTGGGCCATCTCATCCTCTTACAATCTGGCTTCAATACACTGGCATAGCATCAGCCTTATCACCTCTGTTAAGGACACCTGACCTGCCTCTCCAATATAACATTTTTGAAAGCCTGGTAAACAGATAACTCACCATTTATAGTCCCATCATATCCTCTCAGCAGTACAGTCAGGCTTCAGAGCTGGCCATAGTTGTTCCTCAGCAACACTCAAGGTCCTAAATTACATCAAATCTGCCACAGACAACAAACACTACAGTGCATCTGTTTTTATTGACACAGCCAAAGTCTTTGAGTCTGTCAATCTCATCCTAATTAATAGACTCAATTACCTTGGGGTCTCAGAGAGCTGTTTAGCTTGGTTTAGTTTGGTTTAGCTTGTACAATGTGGTTTTGAAAACTATTGGATGTTGTACAATGTGTAAAATCTGGTTTGGAAACTTCTTGTGTACAATGTGTAAATGTGGTCCGACAACTATCTGAGAGTGTGCAATGTGTGAAATCTGAGGGCCTGTTGTCAACTCCACATATCAACAGGTGTTCCTCAGGGTTGTGTTCTTGGGACTACCTTCTTTTCTGTATACCGCAACAATGTTTAGACTGCTGCTGACTGTCTTATCCACCCCTAATGTTCGGTGTGGTGACGGACAGCTCCGTCATCTCCCGCTTTTCCCGGTTACCAGTCATTCACGAACTCACCCCGGACTCCTTCATTGTCTTGTCTCCAATCATCATGCACACCAGGTCCCAATTAAGTCATCAGTATGTGTTTAAATGTTTCTCCTCTGCTCCCCTCACTTGTCGGTTATTGTTCCCTGTCTCTGTATGTTACATGTCAGTGGTGAATGTTTCATTTTGTTTAAGCCTTTGTTTTCTTTCAGTTTGCTTAAAGTGCTCGGTGTTTATTTCTATTAAAATAAACACTGCTCTGCCTGCGCCTGGTTCCTCCTCTCCACCACTACACAACCCTGACACCTACTCTAAAATCAGAATTGGTTTCATATTTTGCAACAAATCATTCACTCATATGGTGATCTACGCAACTTTTCCATCTGTTAATATGTATCCCCTCATTTGGTGAAACTTACTGACCTCTTATTTTATTGTACATCATTTGTTTTTGATTGTCTTTCATAGATGGCATGTGTAACTGAGTTTTGTGTCTTGCAATTGTTATGCCTTTGGCCAGTCGTCATTGTAAAAAATATTTTTTTCTTAATCGGCTTACCTGGTCGGCCTAAAGGTCAAACAAAAAACATCTTACAATTTGCCTAGTTCAACTGCTGACTTGGCATAACTTGCTGGCTGACATTTGATGAATCAAATAAGTTTAAGGGGCAATTTGTCATTGTTTGGGTCATCAGCACCAGCATTGCAGGGGAGTGATTTCACCTCTACTAGGCTGTCATCAATCAGTGTGAGTACTAAAGCCTCCCGAGTTCCCGGAGGCCCACCTCCTCAAACTGAACCTCAACAAGAGGGAGCTACTCTTCCTCTGGGGGAAGGCGTGTCCACTGTAAGACCTCTAAATCACAGTTGACAACTCCACGGTGTACCCCTCCAATAGTGCAAAGAACCTTGGCGTGGCCCTGGACAACACCCAGACATTTTTCGCAAACATCAAGGAGGTGACTCACTCCTGTAGGTTAATGCTGCGATTCAATCCTACTTGTGCGATATAACCCCTGCAACTTATCCCGAACGCTGGTGTCTGTCTGGTGTTCATCCTTCCTAAGTTATGTCGTTCCAGTCTATATTGATTTCCAGAAGATAGCATTTTGTTTATTTTACCATAATTTATAGAGTAATCCACTGAGACCTAGTTCTCTTTCACGGCTGAGCCCTGTATTACAACAATAAAATACACAAACAGAAATGAGACAGACATCATGAAAAACAGTAATCGCTGACAATAAAAAGATACTTTGAGACATTTGCCTATGGAGCAGCCAGGAGAACTGTCCCTTCATGGAGCAGCCAGGAGAACTGCCCCTTCATGGAGCAGCCAGGAGAACTGTCCCTTCATGAAGGAGCCAGGAGAACTGCCCCTTCATGAAGGAGCCAGGAGAATTGCCCCTTCATGAAGGAGCCAGGAGAACTGCCCTTTCATGGAGGAGCCAGGAGAACTGCCCCTCCCTAACTCCAGGGAATGCTCAAACCTCTTTACTGTGGCACTAACTGCTGATAGCCACTTCATTGATCAAGACATCCTTGCTACTGCTGGGCTCAGTGGTTGTCCCACTCTGGATCAGACTGGGTGCTTAATGACTAAAGCGTAAAAATGCAGGAGAAAAGAGTTAAGGAGGAGAGGACAGAGAAAAGAGAGCGGGGAGGGTAAAAAGACACCATTCACCAGAGGTCATAGGACAATGGTGAAAAGTAGTGTACCATATTGGGACATCCGCTTGGGACAGTCTTGTCTAATATCTTCTCTCACAGCTTGTGACTATCATCAAAAACCATCCGCAGTGAGGCATCTTTTGACAGGAGCTTTGATGAAATGTAGCTTTGAGCTTTGACTGTGTTGCGATAAGCATGTAATATTAGGCAAAATGTTCATTATCATGACTTTGATAGACTTTCATAACTTGGTGACTTTGTCTCTGGCTTCAGTCCCTTAGGGAAACTGCTGTAACATCCCTCTGTCTGACAGCCCAGTCTGTTGACCCTGGGCATGTAACGGCTGCCTTCAGGTTAATGGTTGCCCTCGGGTTGTCACCAGATAAATGTAGATCACCACAACATTTTATTGTGTGTGTGTGTGTTTGTGTGTGATTATGCACTGTAATGAACAAAACATCTTCCCAGCAAGAATCCTTTCTGAAGCAACATGGGTTGTTGCCAGTGGATATTAACAAAAGTCAATATTACCAAAAACACTGCCTGACGTGATGTGATAATGACAAATCGTTTATGATACGTTTAATACATTTTCTTTTTAATTAGCCCCAATTTTTATTTTAAAACTACAAGTATTCATGTCTAACACATCATAAAGAACAATCAATGTCAGCAAAATGCCTGTGATATGCGGTCGAAATGGTCAGTGCCTTTTCATGTTTATTGCCCCTGCTCTAACTATCATTTCTAAATCTTTACCTTGCTGGTAATAATCAACATGTAATCTCGATGAGGCATGCATGGCTACATTGTCATTTTTACATACATTATCAGTCACTCGTGGAATCAATTCTGTGTATCTCTGCAGGTCTCCTTGTGAAAGTGTGAATTAATCCACCACACTGGCGTCTCTGAGACTGAGCACAAAAGTCGTTGCCATGGTTACCAGATACCAGCGCAGGAAGCAGAGACTAGAATCTCAACAAAATTATGTGTAAGAATAAGTGATACACGCTAGCTGTCATTGACTGTGGCTTTAATGTTTCAAAAGACCTGACCTCATTTTGTGTGTTTTGAATGTGTGTGTGTGTGTGTGTGTGAGGGAGACGGGGTGTCTGTGTGTGTGTGTGTGTGTGTGTGTGTGTGTAAGCGAGAGTATGCAAAAGAGAGACTGTGTACTAGAAAGACAAATCAAGGTTGTAAGGAAGAGACATTTCTTCTCCAGAAAGGCACCATGGTAATTAATGTCCTGGTGACATAGCCTACACCCTGTGCTCCCACCCTCCCTTTCTCTGTCTCTCTCCCCATTTTCCTCAATCCCTGTCTCCCTCTCTGTACCCCTGCCCTACATGTCTGTCCCCCGCCAGCATCCCCGTCTGCCTGAGTTCCTCTATACCTCCCTCCCTGACAGTCTGTTTCTCTCCCTGTCTCCCTCCCTGACAGTCTGTTTCTCTCCCTGTCTCCCTCCCTGACAGTCTGTTTCTCTCCCTGTCTCCCTCCCTGACAGTCTGTTTCTCTCCCTGTCTCCCTCCCTGACAGTCTGTTTCTCTCCCTGTCTCCCTCCTTGACAGTCTGTTTCTCT
>JACXGI010011086.1:0-26207 GCA_016801175.1 Esox masquinongy | reverse complement strand
CCAGGTGTGTCCTGTCCATGGTGCTGACCCTCAGGGGCCAGGTGTGTCCTGTCCATGATGTTGACCCTCAGAGGCCAGGTGTGTCAATCATTTCTTAATTTCAGGTGGGTATCTGTGGTCAGGTATTCTGCCATTCTGTAGTCCGTATTAAGATCAAATAGCATTGAGGTTTGCTTTGTTTTTTGATCTTTCCAATGTGTCAAGTAGTTATCTTTAGTTTTCTCACTATTTGGTCTAATTGTGTTGTTACCTTGGGGCTCTGCGGGGTTCGTCTGTGTATGTGGACAGAGCCTCCTCATTTGACTCTTAATTATAGGAGGTTTCAGAGCCACTTACTGTAAGGCTATTGTAAAATGTCCCAGCTCTTTTATGTATTTTATTAATTAGCGGGTATCATCAAAATTCTGAGCTGCATGCATTATGCAATGTATCAGATCCTGTGTGTGGAGTTAATTTTATCCTTGTGAACAATCCCATCTATTCACTGTTTAGTTCCCATCTATTCACTTTTTAGTTCCCGTCTCGGTTCCCATCTATTCACTGTTTAGTTCCCGTCTCGGTTCCCATCTATTCACTGTTTAGTTCCCGTCTCGGTTCCCATCTATTCACATTTTACTTCCTGTCTCGGTTCTCATCTATTCACTGTTTAGTTCCTGTCTCGGTTCCCATCTATTCACTGTTTAGTTCCCATCTCCTTTCCTATCTATTCACTGTTCTGTTCTCTTCTCGTTTCCTATCTGTTTACTGTTTAGTTTCTGTCTCATTTCCGATAGAGATGCAATTTAAGTCCGCTTTTTATACAAGGATGTGTGTGGATGTGTGTGTGAGGCTGAGATCTGGATCTTGTGTGTCAGTGGTCTTCTGATGAGATGCCAAAGGAGTAGGTAATGATCTTCCACACCCTTCTGAAAAAGCAAGTCTACATACGAACTAGTTAACATTTATTAATGAATAGATAAATAATATACTAGCTGACCAGAAGTCATTCCCATGTTTTAATATAATGGGATTGGGGAGTGTTTCCTGTTGGGAATTGAAGACCACCCCTCTTTCCAGAGTAAAGTCTTCTTTCATATAATTTTCTTATAGATTCTATTTCCTTACCTTTGGTAACTGAGGGGAGGAGTCAAGGTTCAAGGATCCTCCAACCTTATCAACCTCTGACTGGAGTTCAGCAGGCTGGAGAGAGAACAGAGCAGTGTAAACTGTAAAGACTTCACATTGTTCTCTGTGACATCATAAAGCACAAAGGCTAGGGGCATGGTATATTTTCCATATATGATAACTAAGAGCTGTTCTTAGACATGACACATTGTGAAGTGGATACAGAAATTTGCATTGGTATCTATTGTAAATTTTATAAATAAACCATACTAGTATTTGTGTGTGCACCTTACACTCATGAATGACAGCAATTGTCACATCCTGTATGAGGCTGGTTTTGTGTTCTCTCTTGGAGGTGTATCCATGGCAACAGGTTTTCCTGCTTTCTGGTGCAGGTGTTAGATCTACCTTCCTACACAGATATACTCTGGAAAGCCAGCCGGTGAAACCCCTGACATCTGGGTGCTGTTAGACATGACATCATAAAAGTCTCAGGGGGACAATATCAATGATAGGTGATAATTCATCTGATATCACCTGGGAAGAACTACTCAAACAAATCCTGCCCATGGAAAGCAAATATATTCTATTCCATTTAATGAGGAGCCCAGAGACTGTCTACTGTTTGTGATGTTCTGTCAGTCATTTCACACTACTTCCCTCTATCCTCACCAGCATTTTTTACATTCTATGATATACAATCTATTTAATTATACTACCTTATCAGATACAAGGAAACACATAGGGTGTGAATCAGTGAAATTAAAACTGCGAAACTATGTGAATTCTTTAATCAGGACATTGTTGTGGTCACTAATTCTGTGACCTGATTTAGAATGTTAACAATTAGCATTAAACAATGTCTTTTAGTTACAATTCTAAATGTTCACCGACAGGATAATCATTGAGTGAGAAAACGTTTTGGAATTTGGTGGGGTTTTGGCTTTTCTGTTGCACCAGAAAAGCCAAGAATAAAATTAGAAATGGAGGAAAGCAACTATTGAATTCAGAGGAGGTTGAATTTAAAGAAGAATTTAGAGGCATTAGGAATAATCGTGTTGAAAAACAATCAGAAAAATCATCAGTCACAAATGGAAAGGGATTTCCCAAGAAAACACTGAAAGAGGACAATGCTGTACATTTGAGAAACATTGTCTCCAAATGTGTTGAGATCAACTCACCTGGTCACCAGTCTGTTGAGGGTTGATCCTTTCTATCCAACCAGGTCTTCTCCACTGATGGTCTCCTCTTCTTCCCACTGACCTCTATGTGCCATATTTCCCACCATACCTTCTACCCACAACACAACTGGACCTACCGCCCCAGAGGCAGAACACAACCCAGACAGAGGGGGACATCTTTGGAGATTTGAATCTGACAGTGCATACAGAAGGTGTGGAACAACAAAGTCAGGTAAATATCCTGACAGCTTAATTTTGATAACTGTATGATCTGTTAATTAAATGGTCTCACAGTTCTCTACAATTATGAAGGCTAGGATAGTAGATGCCGTGAACCTGTCAATAGAATCCAAATTGTGGGAGAAAGAAGGATGCCATTGACGGACATCATTGGCACACTGTCGAACAATCTAATCAATCAAAAATGATATCTGTCAAATTTGTCATGATTTATTTATCAAAACAGGCCTACGAAATGTCCACATTGTTGGATGTATTTGTTTAACTGATTACTATTTATCAAGTTTAATAGACATTTGTTTACTGGTAAATGTTACTTTTGTTGATAAGTTGGTAGGACAGTTGGCATACAGCAGTCAGTGTTGTTGGTCAAAGTTACAATAAATAACTGGGGCTGTTATTTATTCAGCAGTAGAGGCTGTAATTTATTCAAGCATCATACTCTAATTCTACCTCAACATGGTGTGAAATACACATACAAATACACAAACAATATCCCTATTGTACACACATATTAATGGAGACAATGAGGGGATTTGGGATCTCTCCTCCACAATATCTTTCACCTTGCTCGTATGAAAAATAAAAATAAGAATAAGTACTAGAATAGATATACTGTACCGTTCATTGTGTAATCAATCAATCAAATATATTTATAAAGCCCTTTTTAAATCAGCAGTTGTCACAAAGTGCTTTTACAAAACACCCAGTCTGAAACCTAAATGAGCAAGCAACAACAATGTTAAAGCACAGTGGCTAGAAAAAACTCTTTAAGAGGGGCTGAATTTTAGGAAGAAATCTAGAAAAGAACTTGGCTCGGAGGGGTGACCAGTCCTCCTCTGGCTGTGCCGGGAGAACATTTTAAGTTGTTATAATTAGTAAATGTATTTGGGTTGTGTCAAGAGTCTATAAAACCTAATCCTGGTCAGAAGCATGACCAGATGGACAAGGACAGGGACAACCAGGTGGGGGGGGTCATGAGACTGGCAGCTGGAATCGTCAGGTATCGTCTTGATCTTCAACAGAACCATGAGGACTTTGGACAGGGACAGCAATGTGCTTTAGAGCCTGGAACACGGGAGGTGTGGGCCAAGACCTCATGTCCTCCTAAGTTTGAACGGAGAAGGAAACAAGAAAAATTTAGAGAGTGGATTTCTTAGGTTTACAAGGTTTTACAGTGGAGTACGAGAACTTGGGACCTGCACATTATTTGACGGGTAAGGTTATCTGTCTTAAGTATAAAACCTTAGAGTTTGTCCAACAAAGTGGTCAAAAATAACTAATATAAATCTAATAAAAAGACAAAACTGCCTTTTGTATCATCAGGTCATCCAGTACATGGCAGCAGTCCCGTCAAAAGGGCAAGTGTTCACCAGCTGTTGGGGAATATAGATAGTTAGCAAATGTTCGAAATAATGTCTAAAAGAATCAGATTTTATCATCATGTTATGTGGAGTGTTTTTGACCATTAAACAGAAAGGTATGAATACAAACATTCCATGATCTGTGGTAGTGTTGATGACTATGATCTGATAATGTTGATGTTATGGTGTAGTTAGTTAGGCCTATCAGTGGATTGGATGCAATACTTCAATTGTAATAAGAGATGAGTTTGGTTGTCAGGGTAAATCCCATAATTTAATAATTTTGGGCACAGACCAGTTTTGGCAGTGATGACAGTTATGGATGTGTTAAGGCATAGTGTTCATTGAATTAATCTTTTCTACCAGCATGAACGTGAGGCTTTTTCACATTTATTTCAGCACCATGCTGCTTTTATAACTCGTTATAAAAGCACCTTGTTCCTTCCGAAGATTTACAGGATCCGCCTTCTCTTAGGAATCCTGGACCTATAAATTTACAAATTAAGCACTGGCCATAATAATATCACATTTTGTGAAAACTTCCCACGCAGGCCCACAAATGTCTGGGTCTATTTGTGATAATGTTGAATAAAATGGGCAAGTGAGGTTACGGAACAAACAAGTTTACAAAAATGTGCTTCCTAGCTGAAAGAATCCAGGCAAGCCAAGTTCAGCCGGCCCGCAATTAGAAATGATGAATGTTGTTGCACTCACTGGTTTCAAACCCCGGACTCCCACGTGAGAGGTTGTTTCTTTTACCACTACGCCACAAGGGTATACGAGTATTGGTATTGCGTCTCAAAATTAGATCATTTTGTCACGTATTAACATCACTCCAAGTTTGAATATTTCGCTAGACACCATTAATCATTGTGTTAAACATTATTAAGTTTACTTTTACCACAAATAGCATCTATGAACTGTATGGCTTTTGCCAGTGGCTGTTTTAATAGCTTATTAGCCAGTAATAGGCTTACTAGTATCTACTAACTTACTAATTGGAATAGTCATAAGAATTGAGCAATTTCTAGCAAGACTGAAGATAAACTTTACACTTGCCAAAGCTATTTCATTTCATGGCACAACAACGTTCAATTTTCTTTTATTTATGAATAACATTGACACACTAACTATCAATATACATGACGATAACTGACTTTTTCTTCAAGTGAAAAGACAAGAGAATCGTAGAAACCCCTACTCTTACTGGCCAAAGTTTTGTGATCTAGCCCCTATTACCCTAAAAAGTATGCACAGATTCATACTTCGAAAATACACCAGAGATAGTCACAATATCACAATTTTTTAGGCTTACTTTAACTTAGCTGCTGAAGGTTGTAGCCAGCCAAGTTTTTGTCTATCTTGAATAAATACTAATGCATTATTTGTTTTAACAGTGATGAGGCTCGATCACAGCACCTGTTGTTTGGTGGTCTGCGTCTCTAACCACTACATCATTTAAAAAGGGGTAGTTAGTCAGTCAGTCACTCACTCAGTAAGAGACATTCGCTCTTCTTGGCCGGCTCCGCCTACGCGTCAAAAATAAGCTTACTACCAGTGTCCAGCTTCTCAAAGACATCTGTGGGATGGGAGTCTTGGGGAGCTAAGAAAGGAAAAAGAAATTAGTTGAGCAGTAAATTTATTCTATTTGAAAAAACATACTAAACCCAAACGGTATTTACCTGTAGGATGTGAGTCTTGGGGAAATTAATTTTTTTGTCTCCGGTGGTGAATTATACTTCTCATCAAAAACACGTGGATGGGAACATATTGTTAAGAAAGCTACTGTTTTCCCCCATTTTTGCAAAAACTGCACAGCAACCGGGCTGTTAAGATTCCCCTGAAGCTCTGGAACTAAATCAATTATTCAAAGTATGTCTTTGGGGTCTCTTGTGTTTTTCATAGACAACAAAGTGCTGTGACAATCCTGTAATGGGTTGGCAATTTGGGTCTGTATTTTCTATTTATTCAATCAACCATGGAAGGGACACCTTGAGCTTCTTCTGCTGTGCTGTGTCAATGTTTTCTGTAGTGGACCCAGCCAATCTTCCCTCATGTTGTTGGAATGGCATTGCAGATTGGACATGGCGTGGGTTGGCATGGGTGGCCAAAACAGGTGCATAGTCAGAAAACGGAGACATTTGGTAAGTGTTTCCATGAGAGAAGCAGGTCTATGAAATCCCTGGGGTTTCTGCCCTCATGTTGAATTTGAGGCTGTAGGCAACTTCACATTGACAGAGGATGACAGACCATCCACCTGAAAAAGAAGAAAATGTGAAATATCATAGATCCATGCACCTTTTCAATACATGCTCTACAACTTCAATACAAAATAACTAACATTTGCCCAGAAGCACCTGATATTTTCTGGAACACTGTCATAGGACTGTCTGTTTTTCATTTCCTCCCTCTGTCTAATGACAAGGTCCATACGGGAACCCTTATGGTCAACATTGCTAGCTTTTCTTAGTTTACACACAATCCCAACCTGAAAGATATTAAAACATGCAGGTGATGATAAACAATAATGATGCATGGCCTACGAAACGTGATTCTCTTTTTTAGTTTCTTTACAGAAAATACAGATTATTTTTTTGTGTGATATAAGTTGTACATTGAAAGAATTTCTTAATAGTGTTATGTTACCATGCCTTTATCTTACAAGTGATGCATCACATCCATATATGGTTCAAATGCATGGGGATAGGAGTCGGGCCCAACACAACCTACAGCGTCATGGGGGATGCCACATTCCTTAGCTGTGCCACATTATGTAGGACAGCACACGCCCTCATGATGTCGCGGATTCTTTCAGGCTTGTATAAAAGCTTTCCGCCAGAGGAAGAGGCAGCGTCATCTTCCCTTCAGAAGACCAATTGTGCTTTCCACAACAGAGCGTGTCTGGCAATGGCGCACATTGTAGTTCCTCTCTGTGCTCTGTGGGTTGGCAAAAGGGGTAAGCAGCCACCATTTGAAGGGATATCCACTGTTCTCTACAAGGTCATTTAATTAGGCACAGCAGAAGGGACAGCGCCCTCCTCAAGTCTGGACCCAACACTGCTGTTCCTCAATATAAAGGAGTCATGTTTGGACCCAGGCCACTGAGCCACTACATAGTTAATACCACATCCATCACATATGATCTGGACATTAATGGAATGATAATGCTTTCCATTAATGAAAGGATATTCATTCTCACTCTGTGCCCTTATAGCAATATGAGTGCAGTCAATAGCTCCGGTTACATTTGGGAAACCGGAGACAAATTGCACTTTTTTATTTGTCTGTTCCCCCACGGTTTGAGGAAACTATATGTAGAGGGACGCCAATCCAATTATACCTCCTAACATGTCTGGCATAACATGGCTTAAGGTTGGCTGAGAGATCCCTGACCTATCAGCCAATTCCCTTTGAAAAGTGCCGGTTGCCAGAAATCCGAGTGTTGTCAGGACTTGAAGTGGTACAGACACGGCTTGGTTTCTGCGGGTGCTTCTCTGTAACCCTGGGCCCATTACAGCACAGAGATCCAAGATAATAGCTCTTGGTAATCGGAACCGGCTTATAAGCCACTCATTATCATTGGCCAGTAAATATTGCTGGTCTCTGAAAATTTGCTCTCTCTGAATTCTTCCATTTGCCAAATCTTACAACAGAGCCAAAACAGCCAGCATGCCTTTTTATACGCACCTATTTTATTGTAAAAGCCACCCAATTTCGTTACACTCTCAGGTATGGTAATTGCACTGATTGTTATTGACACTGTGCATCCGTATCTGCCCGACTGAGGCAACAGCATCAGTTTTAACATAATTTGTTCGCCTTATTATTCATGAGAATACAATTCATGATATGCAAGAAGTGTTGAGTGATTACAGATAAAATCTGGGTCCAGGTTATTGTAAGGTTTTTATTTTTCATTTTCCCCCTCAAAGATTTCAGTTTGTTTTTCAATTGAATTGTTCACATTATAGGTCACATTAAAAGTGCAAAAAGTTCTGACATGATTTATCTTTGTCTCATTCTTTTACATCACAAAAACCAAGCATTTTAACAGGGGTGTGTAGACTTTTTATATCCACTGTAGATGAAAAAGATTCAGCAGCGGCCATTGCTTTTTCAATGTTGCTGTACATTTTGTCCACTTCTTGGACAGCTGAATGGCCTGGAGAATTTCATGGTAACCTTTTTCATGTTTGTGTTTTTGGTCAGAAGGTCTGCCACTGCAAATGACATAATTGAGTTGCGGTTTAGTGGCACACAACTGTCACTCCATATTACAATTTTTTTTTTTTCTGGGTGGTCTTTCACCACCCTCTCCAATATCTGTACCAGGCCACTTGCAATATCATTTCCACTTCTTCCTGACAGGATCTCTGTCCACACAGTAAAGTACCCTTTTCTGGTGACTGAGCTGTGAGCTGTAAGGTTGTATATATATTCAGCTTTCTTTTGTAGAAGAAAGAACTGATTTCAGCACATGGAGAACTTTTACAATGTTTGATTTAACCCAGAAATCACAACTAGAATCTTTGAAAAACTAAAAATTCAGCAAACTTTGAAAAATGCAGTTTTAACGCAATAACATTTTCATGACGTATCATAGAAACTTAATTCCAAGTTCCAAATATTCTACAGTAGGGTGGACAAGTTTTACAACCTTTAGTTTGATTAAAATCATACACTTATATATCATATATATTTTCTAAGTTTCAAAATTACCATTATATCGCATTACCTTTTTCAAAAAGTAGGTTAGAAACTTCATTCCAAGTTCAAAATATTATACCCTAGGGTGGACAACTTGTACCAGTTTTGATTTGATCCAGAAATAACAACTAGAATCTTCAAAATTCAGCAAACTTTGAAAAACGGTTTTATTATAATAACCTCATCAAAAGGGTTCATAGAAACTTCATTCCAAGTTCAAATTATTCTCCCATAGGCTGGACACCTTTTACAACATTAAATTTCTTCTCAATCATACACATCGATTTTATACACTTTTTCAAACTTTGAAACACACAATTATATTGCAATAACTATTTCATAAAGTGTCAGAGAAACTTCATTCCAACTTCAAAATATTCTACCATAGGTTGGATAACTTTTACAACCTTTGATTTGATCAAACAATCACACCTCAAATTTATACACATTTTCTAACATTGAAAAAGCAATAATATTGCTATATTATATATTGGAATTAATTAGTATAATTTATTAATCTGTTGTCTCACCTTTATTAACTCTACATGATGTATTTACATGTAACTTTCCCTTGTCTTGCAATGTCATGCCAGTTCAAAACTAATTGGCTAAACTGTTAAGGCCCATAAGTGTACTGTTTTGATCAAATTGAAGTTTGAAAATGATAAAAAACTAATTGTACTTTTCAATCAATTAAAAGTTTGCAATAGTTGTCCAGCTTACTGGAGATTATTTTGCCCTTGGAATGAAGTTTCTATGAAAAGTTTTGGTAAAGTTATTGCAAAAAAACTTCATTTTTCAAAGTTTGCGGAATTTTGAAGATTCTATGTGTATGATTTCATTCAAATTAAAGGTTATATAGGTTGTGCAGTCTACTGTAGAATATTTCAAACTTGGAATAAGGTTTCTATGATAATTTTTGAAAATGTTATTGCGTCAAAACTGCGTCTTTCAAACATTGAAAATTTGTATAAACTTAAGTGTACTATTTTGATCAAATAGAAGGTTGTAAAGGCTGTCCAGCCTAATATGGAATATTTTGAACTTGGAAAGTTTCTATGATAATATTTATTAAGTTATTGCGATTAAACTGTATTTTTCAAAGTTTGAAAATGTGTTTAAAATCTAAGTGTACTATTTCCAAAAATGTAAAGGTTGTAAAAGTTGTCCAGCCTACTGGAGAATATTTTGAACCTGCAATGAAGTTTCTATGATACTTTCTGAAAAGGTTATTGCTATATATAGCGTTTTTCAATGTTAGGGAATGTGCATAAAACTTGAATTTGATTGTTTGATCAAATAAAGGCTTGCAAAAGTTGTCCAACCTAATATAGAATATTTTGAAAATTCAGTCATTGTTATCAGTGAAGAATGCAAGTAGTTCTTAACATTTAAATGCTTACTTCGAATCTCTGTTGAATCTCTCTCTCTCTCTCTCTCTCTCTCTCTGTGTTGAATCTCTGAATATAAAAACAACTTTACCTCGGTGTCAAGCAAACTTCTCTCCTCGAGGAGGGTATATTTGTAGACCGCAAGTATAACTTAATATGGAGGTCCTTAATATTAAGTTACGCCCATTGATGTTTTCCATTGGTCTGGTGTTTTTGATAAAAGTGCATGCGTTTATGAAGGAAGAATTACAGGGTCAATGACGAAGGTTTCGGTATGTGCTTCAATATGACAACCTCTTGCTATATATTTGGGGTTGTTAACCTGTTCACTAAGATCGATTACCTACTAAATTCTTTGAATCTGATATTTGAATAGCTTGCTATTTACAGAACACAGAAAACACGACCACCCTTATACTGTAGCTACGTTTAAAGACAGCAAGCGACGAGGTAGGCTACTTGTTAGCCAGCTGTAGTAAATTAGGGTACATTATAAGGAGCTGAAGTTGCATGATGACACTGATCCACCTATCACAAAACGTAAGCAGGCAAAATTTAAAAAAATTGTAGCTTTATATACTCTATGTTGTCATTATTTATAGAGAAAATTATTTTGTCATGGCCAACTTCTATGCAGAAGTGTAAAAAGTAAATAGTAGAAGTACTCGGCTGTGTTCACCAGCTTTGGGAAGTTCCTAAGGATGAGATAAATTACCTTAACATAGTTCATGACGAACCAGTGCCCTTAATTCATAATTTACACTCCACCTTTTTATTTAATTGATCACTGGTTAGTTTTGAACTTCCTTTGCCTGGTTACTTCCCAAAAGTGGTGAACACAGCCAAACCCAGTTGAAAACTTTCACTTTGTGCTTTGTACACCTCTACTTCTATGTGATTGTTTTGAAATTTCATTTAAGTTGCCAAGGAGCATTGTTGACCTGGGGGATGCTGTTGCCTGGTTAAATGCCAACATGGGCCTCTTCTGAGACCGGGTACAAGTCCTCACCCCTGAATGATGAGGAAATAGATGGTACTGTGCAGATGCTCAGAGAGGCCTCAACTCTAGAGGAAGAAAAAGAAGCTCTTTCCCCATTCATGTTTTTGTGTAATAATTTCAAAGACACTGAAACATTCATGGAAGAAATGGACAAAAGATGACATTTTGAGCTTTACTGCTAATTGTTTTTGTTGATCAAGATACCTATTAGCTGTCTTTAAACCATCAGCTAATGCTGGTTTCCAACTAAAATGACAAGATCCAGAAAACAAAATATATTTTGATGAGACAAAGAGACAAGAAACATTGGTTGTTTAGCAGGAGTAAACTGGACAGTGTTTTGTAAGTGCTCACCTGGCCATACATCATGATAGGATGAAACCAAAGTCTGCAGAATCTGGGCAAAGCTGAATACCCAGTATATAAAGAAACAGTTTAGTTTTGTCAGTGTTGGAATGTCATGTTTTGAATATTTGACAGGGTGATTAAATGTTTAACTGGCAAATCATTTAACTGTGAATTTTTAGGTTATGCCATTAACTTTAAGATTTTCGACAACATTAATTGATTTTCACTAATGTTTATTGGGCTCTTTAAAGCTGTTCTACTTTACTCTGTTGACTCTGAAAGTGAAACTGTTGACTCGCACACATTGAGCCCTGCAGTCAGGGGAACTCTGAATTTTCACAACTCTGGCCTTGGAGAGAATGGGGGTTGTAAGGTTTGGTTGGGTTCCATCTCTTGCTGGATTGGAGGGAAATGAAGAGGCTGATTGAGAGAAGTGCTGCGAGGAGGAAGGAGGTGGATGTCCGGGTCCCGTTGGGGCGTAGGGAGGTCAAGTCCTTGATACGGGCAGCTGGGATTGAGTTGTGGGAGAGATAGTGGAGTGAAGGTAGCAAAGGGAGACATTTTTATAGTGGACATTTTATAGTGTACATCGGTCTGTGAGGACAGAGATGGGAATTATGGGGTGTAAGAGAGAGGAAGTGGTATGGAGCAGGTTGCGGTATGGACACAGGTTTGAACGTCACGTTGAGAATAGTGGCAAAACATGAAATGGGATTGTGTGACGGGTATATGGTGTTGGAAACACTGGAACATGGACTGTTTGTCTGTAAGAGGTATGATGATAGGGAAAGATTGTCATACAGACAAGGTAATGGAGGCTAAGCGGGGATGGGACCTGGGTGATGTTCTTGGGGGTGAGAATGGGAAGGAGGTAGTTATAAAGGTGTTGTTTTCTTAGGAATACAGGTCTTCTAATGAGGATCTAAAGTAGGGAGGCTGTGACCGGCCTCACACTCCAGTGCAGTTGGTGGCGGTATATACGCCTTCAGTTGGATGCGATCTGCCACCTAAAGAGAAAGAAGAACAATTTGCGCGAGTACATCTCGAAGCATTTGGTTTATTAGTTTTCAAGACAACAGGAACTTTTCGGAATTACGAACATAAATCTATTTCGCTAAAATGGTAAGTGGTTAAAGAACAGTATTTTTCTTTGTTACTCTGCGTTGTAACCGGTCCCTGCTGTGCACCTCCGTCTATCTAAAATCTTTTTTTAAGACTTTTTTTAAAAGCGAATTTTACAACTTTGATTTATGATATGGTCCTGTTCTGTGGAGTTAGATATCTGCAAAATGTTAAGCGTACGTATTGTTAGGATGGTAAGAAAATACATTCCTAAATCTGTATGATCGTAAAAAAAACTGTAAGCGTGAAATTAGATCTGTGAACGTAAAACACCCTTTTATGAATTTACACACTAAATTATTACTTTACATCTTAATTTATTTGTTTACAAATTGATTTTCTACGTACACATTTTTGTCAGTAATCTGGCATCGGCAGAGAAATGACCTGAACGTAGCTTTTCGAAACTGTAAAGCTAACAACGATAAGCTGGACCGCTAGCCCAGTACTCTATTAAAGCTCTCACCTTGTCTTCTCCGGACAAGCATTTTTCCTAATGCCCCAATCAATCGGAAAGGGGATTCATCAGTGAAAATGACTTTACCCCAGTCCTCAGCAGTCCAATCCCTGTACCTTTTGCAGAATATCAGTCTGTCCCTGATGTTTTTCCTGGAGAGAAGTGGCTTTGCTGCCCTTCTTGACACCAGGCCATCCTCCAAAAGTCTTCGCCTCACTGTTGCTACAGATGCATTCACACCTGCATGCTGCCATTCCTGAGCAAGCTCTGCACTGGTGGTACCCCGATCCCACAGGTGAATAAACTTTAGGAGATGGTCCTGGTGCTTGCTGGACTTTCATGGGCACCCTGAAGCCTTCTAGACAAAAATTTAACCTTTCTCCTTGAAGTTCTTGATGATCCGATGAATGGTTGATTTAGGTGCAATCTTACTAGCAGCAATATCCTTGCCTGTGAAGCCCTTTTTGTGCAAAGCAAGGATGACGGCACACACACCACGGTTAACAGGAAGAACAATGATTCCAAGCACCACCCATCTTTTAAAGCTTCCAGTCTGCTATTCTAACTCAAGCAGCATGGCAGAGTGATCTCCATCTCCATCATTAGCATAGGAATCCTCCCTATTAACATACACGTTCTCCTCCACAGCATCACCATCCAGCCAGAGAATCAGTTCATCTACAGGGTCTTTGTCAAACTATATACAGTAGAATAGTCTAAAAATTTATGAATTAGAGAATTTGTTTTAAATGGTTAATGAATTTGAAAAAATACAATACATTTTTTGGATTGAAGGTCTCATCATACAAAAAAATGATTTAAAAAAAGAATACATAGAACAATTATTTCTATGAACACAGTTGTTTGTTTGTTTATTTATTATGCCCTACATATGTACAAAATGAAAATTAAACAACACTTATATTATTCAAAAATAAATCCATTATAATTTTGTTTTCACTTTGATTTGGTAGTGGGGCTATGGAGTTAATTTTAATGCCAATGCATAGCTCTAGTGGTAAAGAATATCATTGGTATTTAGTTTTGTGAATAATTATTTAGCCTAACACATTTGTAGAATATTCATCTTTAGTAAAATGAGCAGAGAAAATTTCAAAGAGGCGATAGGATGTGTGTGCGATTTAGTTTCTCTTTCCTAAAATAAGAACAGTAACTTGTAATATGTTTGCTGAATTGGTTATTGGTGAGTAGTAAACCGTATGTTTGGTATTTTGTTTTGTGAATAATTATTTAGCATAATACAGTTGTAGATTTACATTTTAGATTTACATTTGATGAATTAGTCTACACAATACGCTGAATCTCCTATTGGAAAAACGGTAAAATGTGATAAGTAGCCAATATGGTTTGTATTATGTTTCAATAATAACCTAATTAAGTTTTTGAATGGTCACAGAAATCTTGTATTTCATTTGTAAGTTCCTTTGTAAGCTCTGGTCATTCATCTGGGAGTATCACGGATTCATCCATTGACGTCATACATTCAGTGAGGGGTGATTAGCGCCTGGGACCATTTGTGTACCAGCGTAAGGGAGCTGTGGGCTGTTGGCGATTTTAGTCTGAAAACAGGGTAGAAGAAAAAAAACTATTCTGACAATGGAACAATGTAATATATGCATATTTAGGCAATGTATTTTTTGTCACTTTCCAAGGAAATTATAAACCGTGATATAAGTGAAATGTATTTTCCCTCCATTCTGGGGGGGTCAAGATAAGGACACGGTGGGGCACTCATCTGTTATGGCCATGATTGTTTTTATTTATCCCCATTGTGATTATATTTTATTCCTTCAAACATGTATATCAGTCATGAGTGGCTCTGATTTGGTCTTTATTTTAGCAGAGGGAGGACAAACCCAGCCAGCTGCTCTCCTTCCACACTGAGCCCAAACAAGAGTCCCTGGATTCTGATTGTGAAAGTAAAGCTCAGGGGGCATTGGGAGATTCAGAGATGACATCAGTAAAGCCTGAGGACAAAAGTCAAATACTCGGACTGAATGTTATCATTAAAGATGAAGAGGAGGAGAAGAATGTGGTTATCATTTATAATGGAGAGGGAGATTTACTCACTCAAGGTAAGAACTGGTTTAATGTTGTGCTTGTCAATGTAGTAATTTGTTGTTTTTGTCGGACCGAGTAAACGGAGCTGGCCTAGAAGAGCGAATGTCTCTTACTGTCTGACTGCGTGAGTGACCAGCTGCTCCTTGTTAAATAGCGGCCCTTGTTAAATAGTCAAAAGACTGGTATGTTCCAACCTATGGTCAATGGGCCTATTCATAGAGCCTATAACAGTCACATGGACAACTCCTAGCAGGAGGTATGGACAGGATGTGTGGGGCCCATCAGTAATGGGCATCACGTCCTATCTATTGTCACATGTGTTGTGTTAAGTTTTTCATGCCCATTTCCTCTCACAGTCAAAACACATGCCTTAGGGTTTGTTCAGGATAGCCAAAAACTTCACTGGGTACAACCTTCAGTAGCTATGTTATAGGAAACCTAAAATAAAACAGTTCTGGTGGGTTGGTGGGTATTAGGATTTGTTCAGGATAGACAAACACTTCGCTGGTACACGATTCTCTTGTCTTTTCACTTGACAAAAAAGTAAATTATCACCTATACTGCCATGCAAAGGCAAAAGGCCATAACTTCAACTTTGGTCAAAAATTAGTTGTAATTTTTGGAACATTTAAAGATCTTTGTCATGTGGACATGTATATCTTGAGTTAATTTTGTTATTTTTTGGAGAAAATAGTGTGTTGTCTTAACTTCCAAAAGCCCTAGAGAAGGCAGAATCCCGTAACACCAGGCTAACAACTAACTACTTGACAAACAAAACCAACTACTAGGCTAACTACTTGACAAAAAAAACCACATTTCAGCCATAAGCGATCAAAATGCAAACAAAGCATTGGAAACAAACAATAACTAGATGGTTTGCCAGCTGGAAGTAATCGTGGAGACCCCTAATATTTTACTGCCCAAGGGGTTTTTATCTAGCCTGTATTACCCTAAAAATCATGCACTGATGCGTACTTCGAAAATCCAACAGATATTGTCACAATATAAACAGTTTTGTTTTAGGCTTCCTATAACGTAGCTACTGAAGGTTGTAGCCAGCAAGGTTTTTGTCTGTCCTGACCCAAAAAGCATGCATGGATGTGTAGTTCGAAAATGCACCTGATATAGTCGCAATATAACCGTGAACAGTTTTATTTTAGGCTTACTATAACGTAGCTGCTGAAGGTTGTAGCCAGCAAAGTTTTTGTCTGTCCAGAACAAATCCTTATGCATAATTTGCTTTGGCTGTGATGAGATTCAAACACGAGACCTATTGGTTGCAGGTCCGCATCTCTAACCACTACGCAATTTTACAAGGGGTAGTCAATCTGTCAGTCAGTCAGTGACATTCACTTAGTCAGTCAGTCAGTGACATTCACTTAGTCAGTCAGTGACATTCACTTAGTCAGTCAGTGACATTCACTTAGTCAGTCAGTGACATTCACTTAGTCAGTCAGTCAGTCAGTCAGTAACATTCACTCTGTCGGTCAGTCAGTCAGTGACATTCACTCACTCGGTTGGCCAGTCAGTGACAGTCAGTCAGTCAGTCAGTCAGTAAGAAACATTCTCTCTTAGGCCGGCTCTGCTTACGCGGTCTGGCAAAAAGTCAGTTATCATCACCCTTATTGATAATTATTGTATCAATGTTACTCAGTTTAACACAATGCTTAGTGGGGTCTAGTGATGTATTGAACTTTGGCGTGATGTTAATGATCTAATGCTGAAATGCTATAACTCTTGGCAGATGTATAGCTCTGTGGCGTAGTGGTTAAAGCACAGTCTTGAATGTGGGAGACCCGAGTTCAAATCCAGGGAGGGTGATTTTTTTTATTGCGGGCTGGCTGAACTCGGCTTGCCTGGTTTCATGTTACCAATGAAAGGGTAGATGATTTTTCACGCTATTTGTCAGTATTCTCCATATTGTTATACTTATTTTTGTCATCTCAGAAACCAAAAAACACAGAAAAGTTTTCCAGCCCACAGTCTAGGTTTGAGCCTTATCTCTGCACCTAGATGACAGTTGGCTGGGAAAACCCATGGGAATTGTAGATTGGCCCACAGTCAAAATTAAAGAGGTGGGATTCCCAGGTCGCTGGTGGCTCTGCCATCTCAAAAGCTGACAGGGGTAGTCAGATAAGTGAATGTGTCATCACCAATCAGCTCTAAAAGAAATGACAGTAAGTTCTAAGGTATAGTTCAACACAAAACGAAATACAACAGACTGAAGTTTTACAGGTGCGTAATACAGAAATGTCAGGTTGACATTTCTGTATTACACATTTTAATAATTTGAGATACTGGATTTTTTATTTTCATAAACTGTAAGATTGAAACAAAAAAGGCTTGAAATGTTTCGCTGTGTAATTATTCTAGAATATATGAAGGGGTCACTTTTTCATTTTAATTACTGAAAAAATTAACTTATCCACAATATTCTAATTTTGAGATGCACCTGTGTATGGAATTGATACAATGTAAATAATTTGCAACTATCTTACTTGAGCACTAACCTGGGAACAATAATAAACAGAAGTTAGCACAGGTTTCCCAATTCACTGTGCAGGGGCAATCCCATCAGCCCTTGCCTAAAATTCCTACCAAGTTCAGTACTCTCTAGTGGGACTAAACAAATCTGACTTCAGTACATTACACTCCTGTTCGGCTATATAAGTTAAAAGTGTGAAAACTAAAGCAGTGGTAATGAAAAGTTTAGCTCTTGGACTGCTGATTGGTGTCAGAAATTATTCGGTGTCAGAAACTGAATCCAGAAATGGAAGTGGGTCCACCTTGGGTCCACCTATCTGTTCGTGTGAGAGCAACAAACACACTTTAGACCCAAAAATACAGTAAATTCAAAAGTATAAAATCAAAGTTTGATTTGCATTTGCTTGAACAACGGCTAGGCAGTTATGGAGAGATCACTGAAAAATTATCATAAATCTAGAGAAAAAAATAAGTAATCTAAAACATCTGTCATCTTGACTAAATGCACTTGCCTTTTTTAACGTTTTTGAGAAAATAATTTTCTACAAATTAAATTCTGTAAAATATTTCACTGTTTCACTCTTATATTGAGTGTTAGCAGAGGAAGTAGAGGGAAATAGACACATGTACAACTAGGAAGAGGTGATGTTAAAACTATTAATAAAGGGTTAGAATTCTGGCAGAAGCAATGTTATTAAAGTAGTAAGGGGAGATGCTTAATTAGAAATTCAGGATTTACAATACTGGAAACGGGATTTATAACGTAGAACACACTCAAAGCAAACGGCTCATTCACGAAATCGCAGTTAAATCACAGCTAATATTACAGCATAAATTCATATTTAAATTGTCTTACATTATGATGCATTTTTTCCTGGCTTCGCTACTTGCAAAATCCTTCACGATGTCATCAAAGTCTAATGTTTTTATAAGGTCACTTTCAAGACCCATAAGAGAAAATTGCCTGAAGACCTTTTTTTGACATGTCTTAGTTGTCAGTTCATTTTTAATCCAGGACAGAAGTGAGAATGACCGTTCTCCCTCACAGTTACTCACAGGCAGTCAGACATATCTGTAGAGCAACAACAACATTTTCAATTAAAGATTGCAGGCTATAATCCATAATTATTTTAGCTGGGATTTTATCATCTATTGGCTTAAATAATTTGAACTCAATTAGTTGATTGCTCAAACCAGTGGAGGGTAAACCTTTTGGCTCGGGGGCCACATCAAGGTTGTGAAATTTAATGAAGGGCCACATTTGTTTTGTAATTTGTGGATCATAAATCATTTGCAGGCCAAAAAGGCAATAATGAAAACATTAAGCAGCAGGTCTCTTTTCTAAATAATTTAAATTCAGATTCTGATGTATGAGAATGGGCTATTGAGTTATGTTTGACTTTCCCTTGAAACTATTTTACTACTGAATGGAATTGCCTCACAGGCCTTAATTTGCCCACCCCTGGCCTAAACTGTCATCTGGGAATGCAGATACCCAAATGTGGGCCTTCTCAATCACAGAGGAGTGCATTAAACACATTTTCCTCTAAGAAAGCATGTCAGTAGCAACATTAAACATATCTATTTGAAACTTTTGTCTTCCATCAAAACATAACATCCTGCTCTCCACTCTAATCAGCAAATATTTTGTTTCTTTCTGTAATGGTTGTCATGTCTGCATGCTTAGATAATCCCAGGTATACTTAAAAAGGCTTTGTCTCAAAGCTGTCGAAAGAGTCTCTTTCCACAAAATCATGTAATGATTCAAGTGCCCTAACTGCAGTATTAAGGTCTATATCACTTTGCTGTGGAATAATGCTAGTTGCTTGAATCCTTGATAAAACTGTTTCCCAAAATGTGTCTATAAATCCCTTCTGATGTCTGTCACAGGGATTCCTGAAGTGGAGACACTTGGAGAGAAACAACAGGAAGACTACAAGCATAAGAAGTCTCACCACTGTCCCCATTGTGAAAAACATTTCTCATCTCTATCAAAGTTAAAAAGACACATTATGATACATACTGGAGAGAAACCTTACCCCTGTTCTGACTGTGGGAAGTGTCTTAGTTCTTCATCTGCACTTACTGTTCATCAGAGAGTGCACACAGGTGAGAAGCCTTACTCCTGTTCTGACTGTGGGAGGAGTTTCTCTGAGTTAGGTGGCTTTAAAGCTCACCAGCGCATACATACTGGAGAGAAGCCTTTCTCCTGTTCTGACTGTGGGAAGTGTTTCATTACATCATCTGATCTTACTAAACATCGGCGAGTGCACACAGATGAGAAGCCGTACTCCTGTTCTGACTGTGGGAAGTGTTTCTCTCAATTAGGTTACCTTAAAGTTCACCAGCGCATACATACTGGTGATAAGCCTTACTCTTGTTCTGACTGCGGGAAGTGTTTCCTAAGATCATCTGATCTTACTATTCATATAAGAGTGCACACGGGTGAGAAGCCTTACTTCTGTTCTGACTGTGGGAAGTGTTTTATCTCATCATCTGAACTTACAAGACATCAGAGAGTCCATAAAGGTGAGAAGCCTTACTCCTGTTTTAACTGTGGGAAGTGTTTTTCTGAAATATATAGCCTTAAATGTCACCTGCGCATACATACTGGTGATAAGCCTTACTCCTGTTCTGACTGTGGGAAGTGTTTTAAGACATCATTTAAACTTACTAGACATCAGCGAGTGCACACAGGTGAGAAACCTTTCTCATGTTCTGACTGTGGGAAGTGTTTCTCTCAAATAGATGGCCTTAAATCTCACCAACGCGCACACAGGTGCGAAGCCATTTTCCTGTTCTGACTGTGGGAAGAGTTTCTCTCAGTTAGGTAGCCTTCAAGTTCACCAACGCATACATACGGTACAATAATAGTGAACATTTGACAGACTTGTGAGTGGGTAAGCCAGTGTTTTACAACATCAAGTAGTATTACTGTCTTTTCTGGAAATTACCTCAAATGAAGAAGAGTCGTCTGAATACCCAGGGAGCCACACTCTTCCCATTGGGCACACTCTTCCCAGGGGGCACACTCTTCCCAGGGGCCACACACTTCCCAGGGCACTACATGTCCATTGTAAATTATACTTTCAAGAAAGATACAAGGTTATACTCAGGGCAAACCCAGATCTCTTGAAAAGATTAACAGAGCCCTAGGATCACTTATTTTTGCACTAATTCCTTTATTTTAGTTTTTCTGCTAGAAGCATAATTTCCTCTGATCCAACATATTGAATTGCACAAGAGGTTCACTTACTGTCAAGCAGAACTGTTTATCTCTTTATCCCCTGATCATTTTATCTCTATTAAAACCTTAACTAAATGCACAATCAACATAAATACATGGACAATAGAACATTTCTTTTAACTAAACAAGGATAAAACTGAGGTTTTGGTTGTCAAACCACTTTTTTCCACTAATTTTATTTTTTTACCCACTTTTAGTCCATGTGGAAGAATAATGTATAAAGGTATTAATATTAGTAAATACATGTATAATGATAGAAAACTGCATTGTACATGTACCATTATGAGTAAAGAGAAACTGAGAAAGTGTGTGCGTAATGTTTTGCTGAGTTGTAGTTAGGGAAGTTTCATTTGTTAGATAAGCATGAAAGACCAGATAGATGGGCCTTTGCAAGGACAGACTGAACACACTGGATTTATGTGAAGGAGATAAATAAAGTAGCCAACTGTGTGCATGAGTCAAGTTATTATGTACCACTTATATTCCTCCCAACAATGTTTTATGTCCACAACCACGTCATTACTCTAGAATTATAAAATGTACTTCCAGGCACCCACAATTATCGCTTCAAGGTCTACGTTTTGGTTTACGGAGTACGCAGAATCTCACTGGCGTACTCCGATCTCTAGTAAAAACAGGGCTCCGGCTCAGAGGCAGAGGAATTATGATCAAGCATTTGACAATCACACACACACACACACACACACACAGAGACCAAGAGGGAGACAGAGTTCTTACAAGTTCCTACCTTTATTTCAGTTAGTCAGTCACTAGTACAGACAGCGCCGGGTTCCGGGAGGGTCCAAAAGCCAAGAGCCAGATCAAATCTTCAAGTCTTCGATCCAAAAGCCCGCGTTATGGGACCCTCCAGGCCCTTTTATAACGTTTTTTATTCATGATATTCATGAGGGAGGTACACATTTTACATAATCGTACAATGATTGGTTTACGATTATATCATATTTCAGTCCCCTCCCTTTGTATATGAAGGATATACATATTATACAATATTGTTCCATGATTGGATGATCATTAACATGTGACCCCAGACATTACCACCCCTCCCATTGTCCTTATTTGGAGTCTATATGGGCCCTCCCCATTTCTTCACAGAGCTGTTGAAAGTTCTGTTTTACTGGGGTCTTCGTCTGGTTCATAGACAAACACCAAGGGAGAGGGGGGTAGTTGTACGTCATCCGTCTCAGGTCCTGGTGTAGATTGCTGATCCGTCGTTGGCTGCTGCTCCTGAAACCCTCGTCTCACCTCCTGCAATCTGCCCTTTTTCTCAACAGTGTACAGCTTGTATAACAGTGTAAATTTGCTGTCCCCTCAAAATAACACAACACACAGCCATTAATGTCTAAACCGCTGGCAACAAAAGTGAGTACACCCCTAAGTGAGAATTGGGCCCAATTGAAATAAACTCAATTGAAATCAGAGGTAAGAAGCAGACGAGCTGCCTCTCCTCCATGTAAACCACACTTTGCTAGGGAGACAGGATAGCCCAAATAGTATGTCTATCGACACCAGGGTCCTCTGAGACAACAGTAAGTCTTCTCTCTGCCTCACCAAAATCTTCTGCCCAAATGTGTCAAACTGCCTCATGGGACAAGAAGAAATCAGCTGTACTAGGTAACAACTGCCCAGAAAAAGTTACAATAACCCATGTGCCGTGAGATACGAAGTTAGAATTTTATTCAACATTTTATTCACAATTCTAACCGGGAGGCCTCCCCCAGAAAGGGCCACAGTGTCACTGGACCCCCTGTCTCAGCCCCAAGATCTTAAGCTGCTATATTATTGTGCTGGGGGAGCAGGGTCAGTTCTCCTTCTGCTCTATAAATCCTTGTAGATCTAAGGAATACATTTTCTAAATTTTCCCTGGCTCCTGCCCTGTTTTAAACTTAGGAGGACCTGAGGATTGAGAGACTTAAGCCTCCGGAGTACCAGGCTTGAGAGACTCGTTGCTGTCCCTGTCCAAAGTCCTCCTGGTTGTGTTGCAGATCAAGATGTCACCTGACGATTTCAGCTGCCACTCTGCTGACCCCCTCCTTTCCCCGTGTTGTCCCTGTCCTTGTCCATCTGGTCATGCTCCCGACCTAGACTAGGTTTAAATAGACTCTGGACTCAACCCACATGCATTTACTAATTATTACGATTTGTACTCTTAATGTTCACCCGGCACAGCCAGAAGAGGACTGGTCATCCCTCTGAGCCTTGTTCCACTCTAGGTTTCTTCATAAATGTCGGCCTTCTTAGGGAGTTTTTCCTGGCCACTGAATTTCAACACTACTGTTGTTTGCTCCTTGGGGTTTTAGCCCGGGTGTTTTTGTAAAAGCACTTTGTGACAACTGCTGGGTTCTACCCCCAGATGAAAGATCATGAGCCTTGGTTTAATTTAAACAAATTTAACATTAAGGATGAAGAGATGTAATGTTGATGAAGATTTTGGCAGAAGCATGTCCAAAATCTTTACCTCTAGGCTTAGTAATTAAATCAAATTCATATAATTACTGCTTTTTATTAGGAGAAACAAAATATCAAACAGCCTATGAGCTTTCTAGAAATGTTCAATGATTATTTGACAGAATCTAACAATGATCCTTGTTATATAGTTAATCAACTGTATTATAATAAATAATTATAAGTGAAATAAAATACATATATCCTTGACTATTCAACTAATAATGATTAGTGAAACAAAACAATGATACTAGGTGTTTGACTCTGTTTTGTAAGTCTGAACTAATTTGATGTACTTCAATATTTTACTGACAAAAAACATTATGTAGGCTAACCTTCCACTACGTTTTTGTCAGGAAGACAATTACATTTGTTGAGTAATGGAATATGGAAAATGCTTTCTCTTATTGCAATATATTACTGTTACTCTTGTTTTGAATGAGTGTGCAAATCTATAGAAAAAAATACATTTACTCAACTTGACTGTGAACTATAGTGGAAAATTGTTCCTGCCAAAAAAATGCCATAACTCAGGAGTTTGTGAATGAAAAAAAAATAGACCTTAAAGATCATAAAAGCTGTGTTGATCTGCAGAACAACCAACCCATATAAGACTTAGGTTTCACTCCTTATACATTTCCATCGTTACACTTTTTAAAAATTCTTCTGATGTGAATGATTCTTAGTTTTCTGTGCTCAGAGAAACAATCAACCTTTCTGAGATTCTCACTTTCCCAAGAAATAGAGCAGATTCATACACCTTTTGGAGAGATAAGGAAGGGCCACAGGTCCTCTTGCACTCCTTATGAGATAGAAACACCATCTACTCATTGTATAGATCATGGGAGTAGCAGTGGAGCAGAGGCAAGAATACAGATAGGAAGAGGCACCTACTGTCCCACTTAGTTATCCATAGTGTACATTGTTGTTCAACAGACCCTATTTGATCACAAAAGTAGTTAGGAGAAAAAAAGATGCGCCTTCACTCACACACAGAGTTGACGGTTTCAGAACAGGTGGTAACAATTAGTTCAGTCAACTCTGAGTTGAGTTAATCTTGAGTAAAGCATGTGCACAGGGAGATAAAAAGCCCTCATCAGTGGAACACAGATAACGTGATTCACCATACTAACAGGAGAAAAAGGTTTCAAACCCCATACTTCTCCCCAGCTGAGATAGATATATTAATGAATGCACATGCCGAATATGAATATACAGCTCTGGAAATAATTAAAAGACAATTGCACCTTTTTCTTTCCTTTCTAAAAAAGTTGAAAAGGAAGGTTTTGAGTGTGGAACAGAAGGGTTAAAATTAAGAGACCACTGCAAATTGAAAGCTTACGTTCCTCACTCAAAACTTTCCTTTTCAACTTTTTTGGAAAGGAAAGAAAAAGGATCAGTGCTCTCAATTCTTTCCGGAGCTGTTTATATATGTATATATTTATATATGTGAGTCCCTACCTATAGAACGATCTGCAGACATTGATTATCCATTAATTGTAACTTCATTATATACTCAAAAATATTTTAATTATACGTCATTGAAGTGTGTAAAGCGTGAAACTACATATTTTTAGGAAAGGTTCTATAGAACTTACAATGCTTATGTCAATAGACAGATGCTGTAACCGTTCAGCCTCACAATAGTATAGTAAGACATACACATTTTCTATTTATAACTATGGCTACTACATGGATGAATGAAATTCAAAACAAGTAATTCAATTAATTCAAAATGTAATATTCATTTTATTGGCTATTTTAAGTAAACAATGCTAAATATATTATCAGAAATCACCTATATGTTCTTATTAAAATTATTTGCTACTTTTTTCTAAAACAGCCAAGTTACAGTAGCAAAACAGCTTTTCTAAACACCAAACATTTTCAGCGTTCTAGTGCCACTATGTGTTGGAATAGATTTATTTATTATACTTCCCTAAGTAACCCTGAATCAATCTCCATTTCCAAACCATTTTAGATAGAGAACAAAAAGCAAGGGATGACCATAATGCATTTACGACAGTTGATTTAATGAGTTTATTTACACAAGGTTACAAAAATTTCAAATCATAGAAATGTCAAAATCACTACTGTAAGAATGTATGCTTATTTAACCTGGTAAAAGACCTCCGGAAGATCTGGTGCATTGGCATGAATGAATGAGGATCCAAATAAACAATGAACAGACAGTAATAATACATAAAATAAAATACATTGGAAAGAACTACAGAAATTAACAAAATGTTAAACTCAACAAACAGTATCGGATTATTGATCTATCTGATGAAATACTAGCTTGACAACTACTAGGGAAAACTTTGCAACACATTCTTCCAACCCTACTAGATGTTTTAGAATTGTGCGGTGTATACAGGTGTGACTTCCTATTATATTTTTTGCAGTCTATACAATAAATGAATTTCAAAGTGATTGAATGGTAAAACATGATATAAACTAAATAGTCAGTAAAGAAATAAAAACTTAAATGTACAAAAAAAACATTTGACAGACCTGGCACACAGAGAAACGGTCTCACCTTTGCCATGTCTCAAATTATGAAAGGCACATTGTCACAATTTGGTTATGGGCCTCAAAAATCAAGGTCAGTCTGACATCACACGTAGATTTTTTGCTTGATACATATATTTTGGGTCAAACTAAAACAAATGTGCTGCCATTTCCACGCTTTGGTATCAATAACCAAGACCGTAGTTTTATCCTTGTTCAGTTAAAATACATTCGCTGTTAATTATGCATTTAATTAAGGTTTCAATTGATACAATTCATCAGTGGATAAGGAGATAAACAGTGTTGCTTCAAAGTACATGAACCTCTTGTGCAATTCCATATGTTGGATCAGAGGAAATCGTGCGTCTAGTACAAAAACAAGAGGTAAGTCTTTTGGAGGGACTGATGAAAAACCTGGTCAGATTGTTGTAACTCATAGAGGTGGGTGAAAAACACCATGTTGAAAGAAAAGGAGATCTCAGAGGACATCAGGAGGGTAGCAAGAG
>JACXGI010011085.1:0-25918 GCA_016801175.1 Esox masquinongy | reverse complement strand
AAAAAAAAAAATGTTTACTGTTGCCTTTTCCGTCTTTTCCTCTGTTACGTATTCCTAAGCTCCCCTTCTCTACATAATCCTACTGTGAGTGTGTCACACAGACTACCTACACACTTCAGTAGGAATGGGATTAATGTAATCAGTGACTTGCTGATTATTTGGGCAGCTGAATCGGTTGTGATGTGTGCTTTGCTAGATAGTGGATTGAGAAACCCTGTGTTACTACACACCGTGCTTTGACCTGGTCACTCTCAGCCTTTCTGGAACAGTAGGACAGATGGTGGAGGTAGAGGCATGCTAACCTAATGTTGTCCCTCTACCACCCTCAATGAACTTCCATGTGGGTGTGTTTGTGTTTTTGTTTGCACTGAAGGCGAATGCTGTGAAGCTGGTGTTCCGTTACATAGCACGACTTTCATCTGCCTGGCCTTGAAATGTGTCCTCTGTCTGTTCTGCAGGCCTTCTGAAACACAAACGCAAGGACAGCACTAGTCTGCCCGGCAACTAGAGGTCAGTAACTGTCTTTAACTGTGTTTTAGGTGTGTGTGCGTCTTTGTTGGTGGACAGTTTCTAGTTGTTCTTCTGTTTTCACATGGCTATAGAAGACATCATTTATAGCATAACATGATGTGTTTGTGGGTAAGAGGCAGTGTAGGGCAGTGTTCTGTGAAACATTCGAGGAAATTATCCCTTTCAGACATGTTCTTTTATTTTCTTTTTACTGGCCATGACTTCTCATCCATGGTTTTCGGTGTATTTAGTCTGCTAGTGGAAAGGATTGAAGTTTCCCATCAAGTTCTGCCCATGTGTTTGTTCTCTCTGGCTCGTTTAATAAAGTTAGGTCAAAGCTGAATCGTTGTCTGCAAGATCACATGATGACCACAGTATTGTAGGCCAGCTTCTCAAGCACCGGTCTGCAGACAAGCTCCGGTCCATGGAGAAATGCCTGCTGGTCTCTGGCTTATCCCCCATAGAACTAAATCCTTCAGATTTCAGATGGGTTTACCTCCCTGTGATATGGACATGTTATGACTGTTATAATAATTCACTGTGGTAGGCTGGTAGGTATCCTGTAGATAAAAAGGTGTTTTTAATGAAAAAAAAAGTGATTGCTTATTTTTCTCTTATACTTTCGGTCCCCAGGGGGATAAGCATATTCCCTGCAGGTCCCTGGCACGAAAACATATAGACTCTGTAATCTGGGCTGTATAACATGGTAATAGCATAGTATAATGTTCCAGTAAAATAAAGACATTGAGTCGAATCCGTTAACCCTGCTCGATCGGCTGAAAATCACACGGATACGTTTTTATCGGAGTTGCAGTCTCAAGTGAATTTATTTTAAAGTAGTATCTGTCTGTTCTGCCTAATGGTGTGCAGTTGAACACAATCCACACATAAGAACCATCTGGAAGCTCGCCATCTACAAAGGGACCAACTAAAGAAACTAAAGAAGCCACTCCATTTTTTTTGTTACATGGCTTATCTGTACTAATGGTAGCTGTTAGTATTAATGAATACAGTATAGATGCTAGCTTCAATTATCCATACCCCATTTAACAACAAACACCCGGCATTGGCCAGTTGTTGTTGAATTACACTTTCATTAAATTTCCGAGGGACTCTTTGATGAGAACCAGAGACTTTAATGGCCCTAACAAATGTGCCTTTCATCTGCACAGTGCATTTTCTGTACTATTAATGTACTGGCAAATTTATTTGCTGGGTTTCTCCCTGTGAAGGCTTACGCCTCATGGCATAGAAGATATGCTATAAACAGAGTGCCATCTCACTTAAGGGTGAGTAATATGAAATACACAGGTGCAGTTCACACAGTTTGTGAGTCACGTTCCCTGTGATTCGACTGTTTTCGTGCAGTGATTTGGATGTCAAAGAGCTCTGATTTTGAAAGGGAAAATACATTATGGGCTTATAGATTCTTATTACGGAGTTGATAAGTTGCAGCATTCAAAAAGGTAATGCTCATTTGTTGTGCTGTCCGTTTCTGTTTCATCCTGACCACTATTGTCCCTCTCCTGCTGTACCGGGTAGGGCTGTTTCAGGGTCTAATAATCTGTGTGTGTGTGTGTCCAGAATGTTTGTAGCATGGTCAGCAACACCCTGAGATTAGCATGCTGTTCACTGTGGGGAAGATAAACAACCCACTGTCATGGTAAAAAAAACAAGTCTCTTTGTCTTTCATGTGCTCCAACTCCCAAATGGCTTTTATAGACCAAGAGCCGGAGAACCACGCAGCAGCTAGTTCTATCTTTATTAACCGATCGCTCTCTCCGCCCGACAACCCGGTCGCACTCTCTCCGCCCGACAACCCGGTCGCGCTCTCTCCGCCCGACAACCCGGTCGCGCTCTCGCCGCCCGACAACCAGGCCGCTGTCTCTGCTCGTGACTGAATCCCCAATACACCCTTAATAAACAATGAAAAGATAATGAAGTAGAATTTCGGATTTGTCTTGACGTTGCGTGTTACGCTACTCCTCCGGAAACGTTGGTCCAATCACCATTAGGGTTGTCACGAACATGACATAGTTGACAATTAATAGTCATACTATTAATTGCAGTTACTGATGTATTTGCCTTTTTATTAATTTTATGCCCCTAGTGTATAGGCATAAAGTTACAAACAGCGCCGAGAAAAACAAGCACTGCAATTAGCGCTGCTGGCTATGTTAGTAAAATGCTGCATGATGAATGAAGTGGTACCGAGCCTGCTAGCTAGTTATCCTCCACCATTCAGTTTATACTTTCTACTCCATTAAATATGAAATCATAGACTTAATCATAATACCTACACAGAAAAACTACACATTTACTGAATCGGCCCCTGTTGATTCGGCTTCTCTATCAAATCATTTGTGCCTCATTGTTACCATGACAACAGTGTTGCTAACAGCTACTCAGCTGACAGTTTAACTCAGACAAACAGCCAGGCTCATAAAGGTGTGAGGTGTCTGGAGCTGATCAGTGAAAAGATACATTTAAGGCCATTTTTATTATGAAGCAATTTCAATTTATTTCTGACTGATTGAAAAGCCCAGACTATAATGTATGTTCATTAAATTGACTTCGATCACTAAAATGGTCAAATAGGAAAAGTATAATTTCGACAATGGAACATAAATTTTTTCACTTACAAAACGAGTGTCAACCCTAATGTCTTCTCATCAAAATGATATAGATGTTGACAAAGCAACATCAGTTTAAAATACTTTGTTGTGACATTTCACCTCTTGCGTTGCTGCGCAGAGAATTATTTAATAGCTTGTTTTTAAACTATTGTGTAGACGTACCTAAGGTAATGAATGTGTTTCAAGAGAGTTAATTTACAAAGACGCTTTATTTTATTTTTAAAGGTTAATATGCAATGGGGGGAGACAAAGCCAAATTCGACCAAACTTACAATATTATACTCGCTTCAGTTGTTCTGGTCAATCAAGAATGTATCCAACATATAGGCAATTGGGAACCCTTTCGTTGAATGAGTAATAATTTTGCGAATATTACATGACACAATAGCTTGTTGGTCCGACTGCATTGCCAAACATTCTTAAGTTCAAACATACACAAATGAAGCATATCTGTTTCATAACTTGCCCAGGACTGTCAAACGTACAGCTGCACCTGTAGGAGAGACACCCAACATTCGACATCCGACATTCATATATTTAGGTAAAATGTCCTTATTTGGATATAAATGTATGATTATATTATCTAAATATTGTGCAAAACGATTGTGGTCAACTCCAATAATTGTGTCAGGTCTAATCTCTATGAAACACTGTATGTTTCATCCATGATCTCACCATAATGTAATGAACAACATTTGTAGCAACCCAAACATGAAAAGGCATAAATGTATAAATAAAACATGTAAATACAAACAGTTATTTCTACTAGTAAATGTTTGCTTAAATTGTTGTTTGTATACCTTGGTATAAGTAGGATTGCATGGTCCATTATTCCGTTGTAATGTACAGAACATCAGTGTTTATTCCTTTCTTATTTGGTAGTGTTGTCTTGTTATAAGCTGTGTATGTCAAGGTTCAGTAAATAGACCTAGGATAAGTACACCTGGAAATGCTCTTACCAGCCCCTAAAAATACATACTTCGTATTTCTTATGTTCACCCTCTTAATGGTCGACTGACTTGATAATAATGTAAGCTTGGCACTTAACTGAGTGAATAGCACTCTGGTGCTGAGGAGTAAGGATCATGAGAGCAGCTGCACTAAACGCGTCTCTCCTCAGCCTTCACCGAATAGATTTGATGCTTCAGTGATCAGCTTGTGTTGTCTGCCCGAGCAGTATAATGTCTCTGGAAACGGGTTGCCTCCCGAAGTGGCAGGCTTCTATTCTTATTGATCCAGTCATTTTTCATGAGAAAGAAATGTTGTGAAGTATAGAATTCTCCGTACATTAATATATGTGATGAGAAGCCTTAGCTTGAGAGCCTGTCAGCTCATCACGATATCCATAGGTGGTCAGCACTTCAGTCAGACGGAAAAAGACACAGTGACAAATGCATCCCAGTCTTTACACACCACCCTCCAGTTCCCATCCCAGTCTTTACACACCACCCTCTAGGTCCCATCTCAAGGGTGAGATGTGAAATCATGTTTCTGTAACTGTAGAACTACCCCCTGACCTCTACCACACAGGAAGTCAGAGAGCGACTGGTCAGACTATGTCGCTAATTCTGCAGAGCCAATCAGAGCGGTCAGATTTGTGTTTCTTCCTGTTGAATTGACCTGAGCCTGATACCAAGCTGGGAGAGCTGATCGTTGAACCCAAACATTTCAGTTGATACTTGAAGCGTGCTTGTCTTACGACTCAAACTGAATTCTTCGCTGCCCTGTCCAGCTGCCTGTTCCTCCGGGCCCGGTTAGGGCTCAGTTTTGCAGTGTGATTTGAAGACACCCCCCTGACCGGAGCAGCACAAAAGCAGTTCTCCCGTGTGTGTGGTCCCCCTCTCAGCTCTACCACCACTAGTGTGTGCAAGTGTCTGCGTTTGTGTGTGAATTCTTTCACTGTCACAGTGCGCGCGGATTGCTTTGCGTAGATGCTGTTTTCTGTTACGTGTGTTAGTTGCGTGCGCTGCGAGCTGTGTGAGTAACTCTGTGTGTGTGCCAGTAGGAAGGCCCCGCCCCCTGAACCCTGGCCTCTCTGAGCGCTAATTAAGGGATGTGTCCTGCGGCTCCCCTGATGAGCCTTTTTCTCCCTGCTCATACACATACTGTCTGCTCTGCTGCCTGGCCGTCAGCTACACACCACGCCCAGACAGCCTGTCCCCCATCACTCACCCTGAGCTGCATACATCCCACAGAGAAAAACAGTCTTACAGTGGAAAACGCCCCATAGGCAGTCAGCTTCTGTTTGTGTGTGAATGTGCATGTTCATCAGTGCATTTGGCTTGGTCTTTGTGTCTCTCTCCCTCCTGGGGTCTGTGCGTGTGGGGTCCTCCAAGACGGTTGCCTCTCTCCCTCCTGGGGTCTGTGCGTGTGGGGTCCTCCAAGACGGTTGCCTCTCTCCCTCCTGGGGTCTGTGCGTGTGGGGTCCTCCAAGGCTGTTGTGTGGAATTGATTCTGGAATGAATTGAGAATGCTGGCAAGAGGCTGAGGGAAGATGAGGAGAGAGGAGAAAAGGAGGCCCTCTAATGAAGGATAGTGAGAAATAGAAAAGATAGCCGGGAAGGAACTGTGCCAGAGACATTTTAATTGGCCAGTATACGTTTCTGTTTTGGGAGGTGGCTGGGACTCCCTCAAACCAAGCCAAACAGCAGAAGAAAATGGATAGAAAGGCGATTGATTGGCCAGCTGTGACAGCCCATTATTGTGACCTGCAGGGAAGCGAGAGGGAGCTGTGAGTTGTGAGCAGAGCGAGGATTCCATCGGCCGTGATAGGCTGTGTGTGTGTGTTCGTTAAAGTGTGTGTCGGCAGTGGGGGATGACAGTACTTCTCGCCTAAGGCACCTAATAGGAGGGGATTGGGTGCACTGTACACTGTACCATCTGATAGTGCTGGGCCTCAGGAACCTGTGGGAGCGACTGTCCCCAACCAATTAAGAAGCTGCCAAACACCTTTCTGAGCTGAGCCGTGGTGACGGGAGAAAGAGGTGATCGATCTTGAAGGTGTCGGACTGTATCTCTGCCCCCGGAGACCTCTACCCTCTGTAATCAACCGCAGCCCATCCCTCACTCTTCTTCTGAGCTTTTGTATCCTTTAACAGCGTATTGACAATACTGTTTTATGTAAGGAAGTCTTAGGTTGGTAGACCGCTCTCTCACTGTGTTTTTTTGTTTCTTAAAAAAAAATAAAACTTTCAGAAGTATTTTGATTGCTTTAGTTGTTATTTCTGGGTTTTGTCATCTGTCTATGCGAGCCTGCTCTTTGTCTTTATTGAGTCTGGGGATATTTTATCTTCTGGCTTCAGCGAGGGAATTTGGCCATGTTTTTTTTTTTCTTGTGGCTTTGCTTTAAATTGGCTATTTATTTAGCACCGCTGTCCAGCCTAAATAACAATCAGCTGGATTCTCTGTGTTATTAATCTTTGTAGTAAAGCCTCTACTCGGGGTTGTCCATTATAGTTTAGATCAAATAATAGCTGTGTTAGCCCTCAGAGCAGTAGGCCCTTCAGAAGCATTCTGTCGTCAAGTGTAGCCGTAGCAACAAGCTTTTCCCTGGTCCTCAGACCACGGCTGTAGGTGGGTGTGTTGGGGTATCCAGCTCCCATCATCCCCTGGCATGTTGGATAGCCTCCCTGCCTGGGGTCTAAAGGCCTCTCCACTGCTGGGCTTTTCTACACGACCACCCACTGTTTTCCCAGCCCTGGGGACTGGGGTGGTTCATCTGGACCCAAAGAGTTCCTGGCTATTTTAGTAATTACCTGGGCTGGATTTTTTTCTGCCATGCAAACTCTTAGGCGGGCTGCTTGAATTACTTTTTTTTTTGGCCCACAATAATGACAATGACAAATTGCAGTTGAAGTGCGGCTTTAGGAATGAAAACAGAATTCGCTCAGAAATTAGGCAAGCATTTTAATAGAATACGGTAATATGCCCAGCAAACCACCAAGGGCTGGAACAAGCATCATCTTAGGACAACAGCATCCTCCCCAGGAGCTGGGCGTTACAATCCAATGGTACTAGCTGCTCGTGATGGGCATTCCTTTTATTTAAGACATCCTTGGTGACTCCTCTTAAAATAGCCCTTTCATTCCAAACTGTCAATCGCCAGTAACTAGCGAGTGAGATAAGATGAGCTTTCTTTTGTCCTAGATTTCTTTAAATGGCCTTTGAGTTTTTACTGTCAAAACTGCAACCGGTTGCCTAGTATACAATGGCTATAGGCTACTGTAGCCCTGGCTTGTTTAAGGTTTGCTGTAGTGCTAATGTGTATAGATGAAAGTGCTGAACAATCAGGCAAATGGTGCATTTGGTTTACATGTCCACCACCTTTGCTGAATTTCAACTTGGTTACTGTAGTGATCTATTATAAGGACATCCTGCTTTGATACACAGTAACCCATGTTGTGCGCGGTGGAGAATGCGTGGGCCTTAGTAAGACTGCGTGGGCCCGTTAAGACTGCGTGGGCCCAGTGGTTCCTGTCAACTGCTCTATAACTCAGCCTTGTTTATGTGCTGTTCCTCCAATAATGGCTTAAATAATTGTTGACATTTTCTAGGCAGAAATAATTTTTTTATTTGTAAACCAATCTAGCTGTCAATCTCAACAGTAATGTCTTGAATAAAAGTCAAGAGGAGTATTCTAGACAGAACATTTCTGGTTAGATGTGGCAGCTAGCATTCAGACCTGGTTATTTTCTCTCACAGTAAGTAGCCTTTTGGACTTACTTTATGGGTAGGCTACTCTGAATAGGCATTGAAAGCTAATCAAGTTGTTTTGTAATGAGTATCTCCTAATCAGTCTAGCTCCATGGAGAAATGTGTAGGATTTCAATAAAATGTTTAATACATTAAGAAGATGGGGTGGGATAAAGCCGCAGGTATCTGGTCAGTGGGAGGATGACTGCAGTAGAGATGGTCTAAGAAGCTGTCTGAGATGTTTGGCCCGGGGAAAGAGAGCAAAGCAGCAACAGTGCCTCACGTCACAGAGCTGTGACAGCTGCGGCTTAGCCTGCAGCCATTGATTAACACATCTAATCAGATTAATGAGATAAAGGCGGTGAGGGCAGGCCCAATCTGATGTTGAGGCTGAGATTAGATGGGGTTGTGATGCTCTCAGGAGGGAGCTGCACCTAGCGGTGCGTGCGTGCGTGCGTGCGTGCGCGCGCGTGTGTGCGTGTGTGTGCGTGTGTGTGTGTGTGTGTGATTGGTTTGACTTATCGGTGCCTCACTGCTGTGAGACATGTCTGATCCCATATCAATAGATGTCACGCTCCTTAGAGCTCCTAACCCACAACACACTCAAAATCTTAACGTCTGTTAAAATCATCATCGATCAGTGGAATCATTATAATGGGGAGCTGACTACACTCTCCTGAACACTGCCTGCATATGAGTGTGTCCCTGAACACTGCCTGCATATGAGTGTGTCCCTGAACACTGCCTGCATATGAGTGTGTCCCTGAACACTGCCTGCATATGAGTGTGTCCCTGAACACTGCCTGCATATGAGTGTGTCCCTGAACACTGCCTGCATATGAGTGTGTCCCTGCCAGCCATCCACCTTCTGTACTGGGACCAGAGGTTGGTCTGGAACTGGGGTAGCTCTCCTCCCCTCTGCCCTCCTCCCCGCTTTCTCCAAGGGGAGTTTAAAGCATCATTTGTGCGTCCACTTGAATGTAGGTGCATGGTCAAAATGTTGGCATCTTCTCACTGAATTGGGATCTTCTTGCTTTCTTCCATTTTGCTTAAGTTTGCGTACTGTGATTTGTCAGAAGTTCGCACACCTCCCTTTGTCCTGAGGTAATATGCTCTCCCACTTTCCCCCTCTTCTTATCGAGGCAAAAGATTGGAAGTCTGAGAGCGCACATCCCTTTCGACTGCATGAGATTATTGTTCAATGCGCCATGCGACCAAGGTCTACCGGGGCTTTGGGGGAGTCCTGGAGGCAGCCCTGAATCATTCTGTGGCCCTACTCTTCCAGGTCACTACTTCCAGCCCTGGATGGCACAATACTATCACTCTCCCCTGGACAGGCCTTCTCCAGCCAGCCACACAAAGACAGATGTAGAGACACGCGCTCATTTAATTGCGTTGATGGGAGGGCCCTGTCCTGTTGTCTCAGTCTGTTGATGTGTAGTGGGTGTTGGAGGATAGCTGTTCTAAAATACACAGATATAGAAAACACCTTGGATACATTCTGTATGTGGATGCACACACACTTAAGCACACTCAACAGGAGCACTTCCAAACACCACACAGAAACACTGTTGACTTGCTGGTTTTCGGCTCAGATTATAGTCTTGGCTTGCACTGTGACCGCAATGCCTCCTCAGCATTGGCTGCCAGACCGAGATACGCGCACACACACGCACATGCGCACCTGCACACACACACACACACACACACACACACACACACACACACATAGAGACATACACGCACACACACACACGCGCACACACAGACATACACACATACACACACCCACACGCACACTGTTAATGTAATTTATCCTTTGAGTCACTGCAAGGGAACAACGACTGCTTAAGGTAATGTTGTTTATTCTTTTGGATCACTGTAAGGGAACGATGACTGCTTAAGGTAATGTTGTTTATTCTTTTGGATCACTGTAAGGGAACAACGACTGCTTAAGGTAATGTTGTTTATTCCTTTGGATCACTGTAAGGGAACGATGACTGCTTAAGGTAATGTTGTTTATTCCTTTGGATTACTGTAAGGGAACGATGACTGCTTAAGGTAATGTTGTTTATTCCTTTGGATCACTGTAAGGGGACGATGACTGCTTAAGGTAATGTTGTTTATTCCTTTGGATTACTGTAAGGGAACGATGACTGCTTAAGGTAATGTTGTTTATTCCTTTTTTTGTCACTAATGGAACTATGACTGCTTACGGTAATGTTGTTTATTCCTTTGGGTCACTGTAAGGGAACGATGACTGCTTACGGTAATGTTGTTTATTCCTTTGGGTCACTGTAAGGGAACGATGACTGCTTACGGTATTGTTGTTTATTCCTTTGGGTCACTGTAAGGGAACGATGACTGCTTTGGGTAACGTTGTTTGTTTCCTCTCATGTTGGCTAGCAATTGCATTATTGTTGTTGAAGAGTTGAAATGGACCATTCATGATTAATGTAGTAGTTGTTTTCGTGTCTTTTTGAAGTGTATACGTATTTCCAACTTTATTCCAGTGTATTTTGGCCCCGTCAGTTCCTGTGGAGCATGTTAGCTGAGGGGCCTTTTGAAAACGTGGCAGCAGCTGGTGTTGCCAAGGCCAGGGTCACCGTGATGTTATTAACATACAGCTCCTGCCAGTCAGGTGGTCACCATCCCCCCCTCCCTCTCCAGTGTTGACATACGTACTCGCAAACATTGACAGTGGGTGACTTAAGGTGTCTCCTCCGCAGGGCTTTATTATCTAAACAGCAACGGTTGTTATGTGTGGGAATAGAACGCAGCAGCGAGGCAGGAGCACATCAGAACCCGTAGAATATAGACAAAACGCACTCCCTGGGTTTGGCTACAGGGATTCCCTGAGCCTGACTCACTGCCCTCCATCCCTCCAGGTCTACTCTCTCCCTGCCTGATAAATTATACTCTCCATTGTCCTGTTCTGTCACAGCTCTTCTGGCCTGACCCACTGATGGTAGTGGAACTTCCGCTGTTCTCCACCTTCACAGTGTCGGTCTGTCTCCACCTTCACAGTGTCGGTCTGTCTCCACCTTCACAGTGTCGGTCTGTCTCCACCTTCACAGTGTCAGTCTGTCTCCACCTTCACAGTGTCAGTCTGACTGTTGTCTCACCCCTTACCCTGTCAGTCTGTCCTCCTCAGTCTCTCCACCTCCTTGACTCCCCCCTCCTGACTCTCCTCCATGTAGTGATCAGCCTGTCCCGGCGGTTTGCCGTAGTTCACCAGGTAACAGTGTTGTGACATGTCTTTTCCCCAGGCCAACTGTTATGTCATGGCTGCCCCGCTGCTGGCCCACTGTGGCCCCTTCCCATGCCTTTGTCCTGGCACCAGAACACCAGCGCTGAACTGCGCTGCGCCACGACGGATGGTCTGCCTAATGAAGTGCCATCTCTAATCTTTAAATATTTATTCTGCTTTAATGAGGGAGATTATCAGTGAATATTTTTCTCTCTGGGAGGGTGATGATTGAGGAAGGAGGATTTTCTTTCCCTTCTGTCTTGGAGGGAACGTGCAGTCTTTTGTGTCCTCTTCTGTCCCTCCGACTATGACCCTGTTCTAACATTAAACAACCATATTTTGGCCATTCTTTCTTACTAACAGAGCTTGTATGTGTTTATATAGCCTTCCTGGGACTGAGCTGTTTCAGTGGATGACCGACAAGGAAACCTTTTTTTGTGCTTGTCAAAGAGAATCATCAATGAGCTTCCTTGTCTGTCGTCAGGGGTACTACCAGTTGCCTAGTGGTTAGAGCATCTGACCAGTAACTAAAAGGTTGCTAGATCAAATCCCTAAGTTGGTTAAGCAGTTAACCCTAATGCTTCACAGGCGCTCATTTCGGCAAAGTCAAGTCTCCCTCTCTCTGCCTGTCTCCCTCTCTCTGCCTGTCTCCCTCTCTCTGCCTGTCTCCCTCTCTCTGCCTGTCTCCCTCTCTCTGCCTGTCTCCCTCTCTCTGCCTGTCCCCCTCTCTCTGCCTGTCCCCCTCTCTCAGCCTGTCCCCGTTCTTGCTCCTTTGGTTGTCCTTTCCACATGGCAACGGGTCACAAATCTTGCTGCTGTGATTCGACATTACGAAATTTCGATTAAATAATTCTGGGAGTTTTTCAATGTCTTTCAATATTTCAAACTCTTTGTGGGTGTGTTCGGTCAAGGAAAATATGTAGCTTTAATGTGGTCATACATTTGACTGGAGATTAGGAAGTGCAGCTCTGTTTCCACCTCATTTTGTGGGCAGTTTGCACATAGTCGGTCCACTCGCGAGCCAGGTCTGCTTGTGGTGGCCTCAATAGCAAGGCTGAGTCTAAATAGTAAAGGTTTTTCAGAATGTTGGGTCCATTAGTGTGTGAAGGTATTCTGGTACTGTGTATACTCTGTTTAGGGCATGATAGAATATGAATTTGCTTAGTTTTTTTGGTTGATTCCTTCCAATGTGTCAAATGGTTGTCTTTTAATTTCTCATTTTGTTGGGCCTGACTGGGTTCCTCTCCTGGGGACCAGCTGGTGCTCTTTCTCTGCCTGTGTCTCTCTTTCTGTCTCTCTCTGCTTGTCTTCTTTTTCTCTCCCTCTCTCTGCCTGTCTCTCTCTCTCTGCCTGTGTCTTTCTGTCTCTCTCTCTGCCTGTGTCTTTCTCTCTCTCTCTCTCTGCCTGTGTCTCATTCTGTCTCTCTCTCTGCCTGTGTCTCTCCTTCTGTCTCTCTCTGCTTGTCTTCTTTCTCTCTCCCTCTCTCGGCCTGTCTTTCTGTCTCTTTCTCTGCCTGACTCTACTGCTTGTCTGTCAGTCAGAGGGGAAGGGAATGTGACTAATAGTTTTGTCTACCACAGCAGCCAGTGTGTGATGATCTACTCATAAATTCAGTAGGTTCCGTTAGTCAGGATAATCAAGATGGTTGGAGAATTTCGCAGGTATTTGTTAGTGGGTATCAAAATATTTCATTTAGATTATGACCTTTAATATTCCATTTTATTAATGCACTCATTTGGGAATGTGTTTTAGTTAGACACTGAGGTCTGTGGTTGATTTATTTGCAATGCATTGGTTGTACTGTGCAGCATACTGTTGTTTAAAATACCATACATTTCCTTTTGTCTTTTATTTCATGGGAATTTAGCCCTTCTGGGGATGGTTTCTCGGACACAGATTATGCTTGGTCTTAAATTAAACATCATGTTCAATAGAGAATCTCTATGGCAGTTGCCCTTTAGTCTGGTTTAGCCTGTGTGTTGGGAACCGATCCCTAAAGTAGTCCTGTTAAAACAAAGAGTTCTACATATTCCACCCTCTTCTATCTGCTGCCATAGACATCTTGCCTGGCGTCCAGCTGAAGAAAGATATCCTCTGGTTTAAGCCAGACCACAAACTCCATGGCAACAAAGGAGAAAACTCATCTATCTTAGAAAGGACTTAAAAAATAAACCCATTGAAGGAGCGGTTTATCTGAGTCCAGAACACTCCATTGAAGTCCTGCTGTGCGGTATGAAGAAAGAGGGGAGCTCTTTTATCTACCCTCATATGAATTCATAACCCACTACACAAACACATACAAAGTTCAGCTTTCATGTAACTCTGGAAAAACCAGCAAATCTGTGGCTCTTGTCTTTTCTGAACAACCTTGTTCCAAGATCAGTCAATGACAAGGAACAAACGTGCAGAGAAATCCAACAGACTCTTCTGGCGGCTTGTTTCATGCTTCACCCAGTCTATCCATGTGCCATCGGACCCCCTTGGGTGGGTGGGGGGTAACGGGAGGTACGTGGGGGGGGCATTGCCCCCCAGAATTGGATTTTGAGTGCGACCAGCTTGAAAAACAGTTCTTTCGGCCGTGTGAATTCACCGTTTTTCTCAATGAATCGGTTCAGTTCAGGCTGGCCATACCGTGTTAATCTTCAGACACGTGTGCCTTATTTAGGACAGAATTAAACATAAAGTACTTTAAATTGCGATCTCCAAGAGCGGTGTTGCACTCAGTCTTGCCGTTGTCTCTGATAACACAGTCAGAGGCTTAGGTTCTCTAACCCCATTTCAGGACTTCATTCTATAGCCTCCAGTCAGTCTCTTTGTATGTGTAGGTCAGAGTTCACGCTGAGCATGAGGCAGCACAAACGTGGGTGGAGGCGTGATACCCAGGGCTGTTGCTGCAGTGTACTCTTCTGTTGCCTGAGAGGGGACTGGGATTGTTACTGCTGTGGGTCTATCTCCCCCTGCTGGGGGCTTGCCAAATTCGCCCCCAGATCGCAGGAGGCTTCCAACCCAGGCAAAGGTCAGCGTTGGGTTTTCCCCTTAATGCTGATTGTTATTATTGGGGATAGGGTATGCTGATCCTAGACCTGTGTCTTTGTGAAGCTTGTCTTCTGCTTCCTGTGGAACGGGGTTGGAATGTGAGAGCTCCAGCCGGAACCACAACCTCCCATCACGCTCCATTCAGGGGTCAGGCCAGGATGCATGCTGGTCCTTACTAGAGGCACTGGTAAGGGGAGACTCCTGTCATCTCTGCAGACAGCTGGTGTTGTCAATAAATGATGTGTTGTGCCGGCGTGAGCTGGAGCCCTGGTCGTTATCATGCGATCTCCCAGGTCCTGATAGCCATTTGGGGTCATATCGGTCGTGGTCTTATCAGTTGTGGTCAGGTCTGTCTCCCCGCTTGTGGTTTATCTCGCCTCGTCTAGAACCACATGGCTTCACTTTCCCAATACAGACTGAAGAAAATGAGTTTTTGAACCGCAATTAATAACAGGGCATCTGTCTGTGAACTGGCTGGTCTGTCTGCTATTGATGTACTGTGAGGGACTTTCCAACCCTGGGAACCCATCTGGTCCAGTGGTAGAAGCTGTCTGTCTCTGCTCACTTCCACTTATCTGCATGTCCTTCTGTGTACTTAAACTTCTATAGTCAGGATGCAGGGAGATGAAGAGGGCGTCTGAGTAACCCTTACCTTTCATCCAAGGGGGAGGAGATTTCCCTGTGGGGTTTATGTTCCAGATGATCACCCGTTTAGGATGTGATTAAATAGTTCTGGATCCGTGGTTTCCCTAAGCTCTGGCTGTCGGCTAAAAAGACAGTTACAGAGTCATTTACAGCTGGCTACTTATCCCGCAATCTACAATATGTTATTTCTTTTCATTTTGCTAGTCAATGGAGTAGGAAACGTGCACATCCCATGTAGGTTATGCGGTCTTGGTGGCAACAATGAGTCAAAACCCATTAATCCTTATTGTTTTTTGTGGCACATTCTTTAGTGTGCTAGCTTCGAGGCCAGACCCTCTAGATTTCTTACAAACTCCTATTATTATCATTTGATTTATTCCACACACTCTAGCACTTAAACAGTTTAATATATTGACACGTGTGTGCACTTCCCCCAATTAGATCTGAAAATGTGTCTTTCTGTTTATTGTCACTCCTTGTCAGGATGCAGTCAGATTGGCACTGTCCTGGGCGCTCCTTCAGGGTGAGCCCCTCCCACCTGCTGCCTGTGTGGGTCTGGGGGATTAGTAGTCAGTCCTCCCTTCCCTGTGTGAGCCAGACTGTCTCGGGATGAGGAGGAGGAGAGCCTAATGCGGTTAAAGCCTGCTTCTCCAGCCGTCAGCAGTCCCAGTATTTAGGTTTTCTAAGCTGCTCAGGGCTGTAGCCCCAGGGCCATGACTACTGACAGGAGGGAGCTGGAGGGAAACGCTCTCTATTAACTATTTTACTAGGAGCTGCAGGACGGAAGCAGCAGCGAGCTGAATGAATCAGATGGGCCTTGGTGTGAAATGGTCAGTGACCAGCAGACTTCCTCCTCTCCACATCGTTGGGCTTAATCGCCCTCGCCCTGCTCTCCAGGCTGGTTTCTGTCTTGAATGTTAGCTGTAAAATATATCTGATTCCCTGGGCGCCCTTTGGGATTCAGGGTTGTGGTCAGGGTCAAATGCTCTGTCTCTATCTGTTTTTCTCTCTTACTCAAGCTAGCCATAGGCCATTCTCTTTGCCTGGGCTGTATGTAGATAGGCTAAACAGCAACTCTTTGGATGGGGAATATCTCACATTCTTATTCTCTCTTCTCTCCCCCTTACAGGTCTGCCTTCCTGACCAACCTCCTGACCATTTTTCAGGTTGGAATTTTGTTCCTCTTGTCTCATGTAACTAATTTCTAGTCTCAATGCCATGTCTAACCTTCCACCTAAGATAAACAGTACCTCAGTTATAGTCTTAACCCTGTCTAACCTTCCATCTAAGATAAACAGTACCTCAGTTATAGTCCCAACACCATGTCTAACCTTCTTCCACCTCAGTAATACCTCAGTTTTCCCTCCCCCAGTCTGTCAGCTAGAGCCTTAACCCCCCCCTCCCATTTTGCTAAGGAGTCTCAGATCTGAAGCACCTCCATCTTCACCTCACATTCCTCCCTCCTTTTCCTGCTCCATCCACTCTCACATTTTCTTTTTCATTAAATTGTTGTTAGCACTGGTCACAGCTATTGGCATTCCTTCTAAAGATGGTTGTTGAAAAGAAATTGGTCATGTAAGTTCAGTACAAGGTCATTTGGCCTGCTTGTATATCCAGTAATGAAGCGTTAATGTTGACATTTCTGTCATTTATCAGAAACTCCTATCTGAATTGACTTAAAGTAGTGAGTGCATAGATTTATCGGCACTATAAACAGAAAGAGCTTATTTTACTCTCTTTTTTTTGTTTTACTTTTCGAAGTATCACCACCACGTAGGGCATTAGTAACGAAACCGTACTCAGAAGGCAAGGTGACACTGACCCATTTTAGTTTGAGTAGCCCTCCCAACCCTGTTCCTCCTTCCCATCCATCCCTCCACCCACCCAGCCAGCCTCTGTTCCCCTGTGGGAGGGCCCCGTGTGTCTCCCTACAGCCCCCCCTGTCGAAGGAAGTGGTCAAGTGGACGAAGCTGTTTTCAGGGTAAGAATAGATCAGGTTCCTGTTTCAGGATGCGCCCCCCCCCGCCCCCCCCCACACACACACACACACACACACTGTGGATGATGGATTGGGTCTTCGGGGTGGGAGGAAAGTTTGTTCCAGGACACCACGTCTTTCAGGGGTGGGGGAGGCTTCAGAGTGGAAGTTGAGTCATGGTTTAGGGGCTTTCTTTTCCTTCCTAACATTCTGGCTCATCATGTTTATTGTCACTTCTCTTTGTTAGTATCTGTCTCTCTCTCTGTTTGTCTTTTTCTGTCAGTTCATCTCCCTCGGTGTTTCTCCGTCTTTGTTTCTCAGTGAAGGTGCCTTTGCTAAAGCCAGGACGTAGTTAGTATTTCTGAGGGAAAGGTGATCCTTTAAGTGCTTGCCCAGGAAATGTAGCATAGCATGGCGGCATGGTTGACATTGATCGTGTCACATAAACGTTCATAGATTGCCATATCCTGTTTATAATACAGGGTTATATTTAAACGTTTGATTCTTCATAAGGGGCTGATGATGTTGTTTTTTGCTGTTTGTCGTTAACCACATATTTGTATTTTTTCTCCAACACCACCTTTGTGAGCCTATTCCAGTTTCCCCATAGTAACAAATGGTCCAGCAGAGACTGCTGAGAAACCATTTCAACAGTCTGAAAGGCCCCGTATGGGTTCAAATGGTCCAGCAGAGACTGCTGAGAAACCATTTCAACAGTCTGAAAGGCCCCGTATGGGTTCATGTGAGCTAGCCTGGTGACCTAGCCCGGTCCTGTAATGGCTCTGTGGAACCAGTCCAGCCCAACAGAGTCTGGTCCTTTGCTGTAACACACTGCCAGTGCATGGCTCTGATGGCATTGAGTTCCCAGCCCCCCCTCCAGATCTACCGCTGTGACCTGCCGGTGTCTGGCGAGGGGCGGGTGGTTGAAGCCCTACACAAGACCTTAACTAACCTTGCAGCATTGGCCCATGGTTTGACATGGTTAACCCCCACCCACCAACCCACCCACACACAGCCATTTAATTACTCCCCTTTAAGGTCAGGGATTTCTTTCACACCTGTACTGCTGTCTTTGAGGAGGGATTGAGCCTGTGGAGTCTATGGCGCAGCTATTCTGGGCTCCGTGAGAAGGTGCACATGACACACACAGACCTCAGCCATGGGGGATGGGGCGTGATGGAGAAATCGTAAGGCAATCTTTAAGCCATATGGAAATGCTTTATTCCACAGAGGCAGCGGGGAGAAGTGAAAGAAAGCGTTAAGGCTGAAATAGCGGTGGGCCGGATTTGAACACGTGTGCAGTGGCTTAAAACACTGGACCACTTTAGACCAGGGCTTAGAACACTGGACCACTTTAGACCAGGGCATCGCCACATCTGAGGAGAAATCTGCCGACTCGTCGTGTTGCGACTGAGGTTTTGGGTCACGGTTAGCACAGATGTCCTTTACTCACAGGGAACGAACTTCAAGGTTATAGTCATCTTTGACTTATGATGCTGCAAAGCGCAAATAAGTTATTGTAAATCAAAGACACGTCAGGCTAAGGTTCCTCTTTTTTTTTTTGATTGAACTGCTGTCTTTGTTCGCCCTGCTTCGCCACAGATGCTTCTGTTGTTTTTTGCATTGTCATATGAAGTGTGTTCTAATGTACCCTAACCCTGAGCTCTGTGCCCGTGTCTTTCTGCCCTCCTTCAGGCGTGTTCCTCTCGGCTGCCCCCAAAAATGAGCAGGTTGGGCCTCCACAGGGGGCACTGTTCAGGGCTCAGCCCCAGCCCCGTCCACCCCCAGCCCAAACGCCTCTGAATCCACTTCCCTTACTGCAGACCCGCTATCAGGCCCAGATACAACCAGCATCTCCCGATAACGTGTTTACGTGGGAACGCCAGAGTGCTGCGGTGTTCAGTGACAGGGGAAGGAAAGAGGAGAGATCCTGCTGATCCGCCAAGAGGAGTGGAGGGGAGGAGCGTGAGGAACACGGAGGTTGAAACCCAATCCTCTTAGGCAACAGAGCTGAGGACAGTGAGCCTGGGACTCGGAGAGAAATAGCGTGCGGAGGTAAAGACAGCCCCGCGTCCAGCCGGTCAGCGCGTCGTCCAGCCGGGCCGCAGTCGTAGCGTCATGGGCTATGGGGGGGCCATGGTGACCTAGCGTAAATGGCTGTTCCTAAGCCCAGCTTGGCGTCAGTGTCTGCTGCTCTACCCTCCTCCCCCTTCTCCTCCGCCGTGCCTGCCTGCTGCTGTGCCCCGGTGCTCTCTGTCCCCGGGGGCGCCACCTTCTGCTCCGCCCCCTCGCTGCCCGTGTTGCGCTGCGGCCATGGTGGCCAGCCTGTGGAAGCTGGTGCGGGGCGTCAGGCAGCTGGAGCTGCATCGCCTCATCCTGGCTCTCATTGTCTTCTGCCTGTTCTCCATGGCGTTCCTGGCCTATTACGTCAGCAACAGCCCCAAGATCAAGGAGGCCCCCCCGCTGCCCTTCAGTGACTGTGGGGGGGCGCCCGCGGCTGTCGGCGGGGGGCAGCGGGCGCCCCTCTTTCTGCCTCGCTCCAATCGCCTGCGCCAGGTGAAGGCCATGGACAGCTCTCGTACGGACCCGGTGGTGCTGGTGTTTGTGGAGAGCATCTACTCCCAGCTGGGCCAGGAGATCGTGGCCATCCTGGAGTCCAGCCGCTTCCGCTACCGCACCGAGATCGCCCCGGGGAAGGGGGACATGCCCACGCTGACAGAGCGCAACCGCGGCCGCTACGCCCTGGTCATCTACGAGAACCTGCTGAAGTACGTCAATCTGGACGCCTGGAACCGCGACCTGCTGGACAAGTACTGCGTGGAGTACAGCGTCGGCATCATCGGCTTCTTCAAAGCCAACGAGAACTCGCTGCTCAGCGCCCAGCTCAAGGGCTTTCCCCTCTTCCTGCACTCCCACCTGGGCCTGCGAGACTACCGGATCAACCCCAACGCCCCGCTACTCTACATCACCAGACCCAACGAGGTGGAGCAAGGCCCCCTGCCGGGGGACGACTGGACCGTGTTCCAGTCCAACCACTCCACCTACGAGCCGGTCCTCCTGGCCAGCACCAAGTCATCTGAAGCCCTGGCCCACTTGGGCCCGGTCAAGGCCATGCACGCCACCGTGGTGCAGGACCTGGGGATCCACGACAGCATCCAGAGGGTCCTGTTCGGGAACAACCTGTCTTACTGGCTGCACAAGCTGGTGTTTGTGGATGCCATCGCGTACCTGACCAGCAAGCGGCTCTGCCTGTCGCTGGAGCGCCACCTGCTGGTGGATGTGGACGACATCTTCGTGGGCAAGGAGGGCACGCGCATGAAGGTGACGGATGTAGAGGTGGGTGACTTCTCTTTGTCTCTCTGCCCTCTCATGGCTCTGTGTGAGACTCTGTTACCTTGCCTTGGGTCTCTGCCAGTGGTAGTTAAGATTGTGTGAAGATGTACTGTATTATTAGTGACGTCAAAATGGATTTCCAAGACGGACAATGATTTAGTCTGTAATCTTAGCAAATATAGATGTTGTTATAAAGCAACCTCTGATTTACCCGTTAAACGTTCCTATAACTAGAACTATGGGTCATAGGTTTGAATGCGTTGATTTCCGATGCCGTTATCAGTGGCTAATAAAGACTAGCGTTTATTATGATGAATCTGAAATAGCACCTGTTATTTCTGCTGTTAGCTTTACATTTTTGTTTTTGTTTACCCTGCTTCTGTGTCTGATGGGCCTGAATACATGTTTTTGCCTCACTTGAAACCACCACTGAACAACATGATACCTTTTCCAGTCTTGAACAGAGCCTCATTTGAAGTGACAAAAACAGATGTGTCGGAGTCTCTAGTACATCACCTCTCTCTTAATGAATTTCTCTCCCGTCTTCATAGCTGCTGAAAACACTTAACCTTCGTCAGCAGTTTGGAATGCAGGAAGGCAAGCCACTATGCCTGGAGCGCCACTATGCCAAATGCATCAAACTAAATGAACACAATTAATGGGAAATAATGGGAGGATTAATTAGGCTGATGCCCTGACAACGGGGATGCAGTTTAGAGAGTTATTGCAGGAGGGACAAGGGGAGCAAACCTGTCGCTTCAGCAAAAAGGGGACCCGCTCAATCCGAGTGTGTCGCCTTCCCCACTAGTCAATCAGCCAGTTAATGAGCCTGTCATCAATTCAGCTTGACAAGATTGGCACCAGGAAATTGCATATGGAGGTAGAAAATAACTGTTGGCACATTTAAATATTAATGCGAGTAAACTGCTGATTGGCCAGCTTAGAGAATGACAACCTGAGGAATCAGCAAAATAGGAATTTAACAGTGCGTTTGCGAAACCTTTTGAAGTCACTTTCCTAGCCCGTGGACCAGCATAAGACAGGGAAATGTAAGACTCAACTTCTCGTTGCTCTTTGGATGCTATATTAACCCAGAAGGATGGACAAAATGTTGTTCTAAAAGCTGCCTGGGTTTAAACCACTGACATTTTCTGCTTTTCATTTTGTCTGATGAAATTGCAGAACCTTTTAAGTCATCAAGAATAGAAGGCCATAGCTCAGTCTTAGAATGTCATAGAGTTAAGAAATCCCCAAAAGCTTCAGAGTATTCATATTTCTATCCTGAGCTGTTTCAGGACTGAGCATTGTTATAGAAAGCTTTACGTAACCAGGATTATTTTGATGAATTAATTTTAAAACAAGCTAAGAATGGGTAGGCTATCGTTTAGACCCGTTTTTTTTAACATATACTTATACACACCCTCTCCACCTCACCTCTAGCAGTGTTTTTCCCCCCAAACTCTTCACAGATAGACATTTAAGCCTGGTGACATTATTGAGCTTTGGTTGTCGACAAATATATGGATAGTATTGTTGCACTGTCAAGCATTTAGCCCCATATGTTATTTATTGCATTGGAACCAACAGCCTCCAACAAAGCTGTCTTGTTTTGTTAGTGTTGTGAAAGTACGTTCAGCACCGTTCGCTGTCCAGCTCCTCTACTTCACGTTTCAGCACTACAAAGCTTTCTGCAGCTTGCCTTATTACTTGACCTTTTCTTAGAATTGTATTTTCAATGTTTATTATGCGTTATTTAAGTGGAATTGCTTCTTATTTGGGCCATGATTTTTCGATTGTTTTGCAGAACAGCTTTTTTAAATTCTGATTTTTTTAAACTAATTATTTCACCAGAGCATATTGATCCAGTCAGTTGTATTGTGCTGCATTAAGCCATTTGTATTTAAATCCCACTAAGTGTCATTTTTAAATTGGTGTAAAAAGATTATCAAACAGGTATGAATCCTCAGAGACCAAATTACGTACCCATAGTTCATAGCAACCAACCATGTTGATCTTAGGAGCTCCATTGCAAGAAGTTATTTCTCACAAAATGTTTTGACAGTCAGAATCTGCCTTCATCAGGTTATCTTAACATTTCCTTTGAGTGGTGAGGCAGCGGTCAGAGTTAGTTTCCTTAAGGTTCTGTTGATAGCATCATTCTAATTTGGATTCCTCCGGCTGCCCTGGTGTGAAACGTTGTGGCTGTAGTTATACTTGATTTACTGCTGTGCTGCCACCCAATATCCTGTTCAACAAAGTAGTGTCAGTTGCCTCAAGCAGATGAGAAACAGGCAGCCGGGGGCCAGCCTAAACAGGATCGGCAAAACATGTGAAACATCCCTTTCTCAGACACACAGTTCAACGTAGCTTCCTTTTCTCTGATGACTACTGGATGTGTGTGTTTGTTTGGCTGCTAGGGGAGGTTAGTAGGGCACAACCAAGACATGTCGTAAGAACTAAAGTTGATTTCCACACACAGACCTGGGAACACACACACACGCATGTGCACACACACACACACCCGTTAACTCTGCCATGGGGCCTTTGATACGATTCACTGCTTCCCTTTAATGTCTAACGGCATCTCTGCTGTTCTCTATGGACTTTAGAGGTTTGAATTCGCATTCAGTGGCCTTGTAGTTGTGCCGGAATCAAGGCGGTTAAATGGGTAATCCCTGACCGTAGCATCTCCAACTGGCATTACTAGATCTCTGTCCGTGCAGTAAATGACAGCTGTGGGTATCTGTCCCAGGCCTTGTCCTCTCTCCCTCCTCCTGTAATGCAGGCCTGGCCTGGTAGGAGATCCGTGTCCACTCTCTGCTAGGACCCAGAGGTTTCAGTGAAATAAACTTAGCAGGAGGAGATTTTAAGGGCAGTTCTGGGCATTCCCAGTATCTGTCTGTTTCCAAGTACATGAAGGTCAGTGGTCTATGGCCATAGCTGTGTGCATCCATTTGATGTGGCTGTCGAGGAGCTCAAACTGTAGAGGACCACTTCTGACTGCCTTGCCTGCACTCTGCATAGAACGGTGCAGATCGGTTGTCATGGTGACAGACGGACAGACCCTTACGCTCCAGCTCCTCCCCGGCTGTCTGCCCCCTGCCCTCCTTACCCCCCACCCCCTTTTTACCAGGCTGGCACAAAGGTCTGGTCTGTGACTGAACCCACACACCGGCCCTCGTCCCTGCCTTCTCAGTAAAACCAAGGGCCCGACACAGGAGCTGCCTTTATGGTGCTGGAGGAGAGGACGGCAGATGCTGCTGTCCTGATACTGATCGCCGCTTGTCATCAGACATGAATTATCTCTGCATGTGTCTGTGGGGACAGTCTTTATCTCTCCGTCAGCAAACCTCTGCTTCTAGGCAGCCAATACTGAGACGCAGCACAACCACTTCCGCACACTTACCTCGCAGGAAAACAAACAGGGAATCTTCACATGATCAAGACAGCAATTCCCTTTTAAATGAATCTGTGATTGCGTCCGTTATCAAGTACATCAGCTATCTCTCTGCTTAGGTTTGAACAGTGGAGGTAAAAAAACACTGTAGTTCAGGGTTGGTGTGTAGAGGCAGAGCAGCCATCTGTTTCCCCACACTGTGATTTATGTCGGGATGCTGCTGTAGTCATCTGATATAGCTGATAGTGTGAGGATTTGGGGATTTTGTTGAACAGGACTCCGGGGCTTTGCAGCGTTGGACTGCAATCCCATTACAGTCTGTACAATACAATGTTTTGTAAAACGTTAATTCTTCCACCCTTTATAGCTTCAGTAGATGCTGTGCCCTACAGAATCACTGGCACCCTAGGTTAATATGAACGAAAGTCTGCTTTAAAAATGTCATTTTTGTTTATCAGCTCAATCTTACATTTAAAATCATGACTATAATCTTTAATTGACTGAAAATAGTCATCAAGAACTAATCATTTTATTCAAAAGCATTCGTGCCACAATCGTGGCACACCTAGAAATCTTATGAAAAAATGTGATTATATTCTTCTACTTAACTTTGTCTTGGGGAACTGTTAAGTGGTCATCCAGTAAATGTGTTTGACCCATTACCACTATAAGGTGCTATAATTAAGAACTGTAAAACCACTGGAGGTGTGGTGCAAGGATCACAAGTGGAGAAACTATGATTAGATGCCACATCTATGCCAACAAGTTATTTGCAAGGGTAGCCAGAAAGCCTCTGCTGTCACCAAACCACAAACATAAGTGCCTGGAGTTTGCTAAATGTTATTAGAACTTTGATTGGAAGCAGGTTCTATGGTCTGATGGCACCTCAAATGTAGCTTTTTGGCAACAAACACCAAAGGTGGGTTTTTGTAAAAAGAACCATGACATGCAGAAAATATCCTTATCCTCACTGTGAAGTTTGGTGGTGGATCTGTGATCTGTGGGTCATTTACTTCCAAAGGCCCTGGGAACCTTGTTTGGATGCAAAGCAGTTTGAACTCTAAGTACCAGGAGATTTTAGGCCAAAACCTGTCTGTTTCCACCAGGAGGAGGAGAGTCTCCATGTAAGGACCAAAGACTGGAGTGTCTCTGTATGGAGAAATGGTCTCAGATCTCTTCCTATGTGTTCTCCCACCTCATCAAACATTATAGGAGACAACTCAGCTGTTATCTTAGCAAAGGGAGGCTGCACAAACTACTAAATGCATGGGTGCCAATAATTGCGACACATGAGTAAGATCAAGCTGGTAAACATCAATGAAATGTTTTCACAGTGCCAATAATGCACTGTATGATTATTTTACTATTCATGACCTTTCAATATGTTTTTTACTATTCATGACTTTTCAATATGTTTATTTTACTATTCATGGCCTTTCAATATGTTTATTTTACTATTCATGGCCTTTCAATATGTTTGTTTGATGATTTCTAGGGTTAATTTGCATATTTCTGTAGCTATATAAGCAATCTAGCGATTAAGGAAAACTTTGTCACTAACACTAACTAACTTGTTTGTTTCAGGCCTTGCTCAACACTCAAAACAAGCTGCGAGTGCTGGTTCCCAATTTCACCTTCAACCTGGGCTTCTCTGGAAAGTTCTACTACACTGGTAAGCATGTCTGGAAATGAAAACACGAAACATCCCCCAGTCCACACAGAGCTGAATAACAACTCGAATCACCCCACCCCCCCACAGGCACCGACGAGGAGGACCGGGGCGACGACATGCTGCTAAGGCACAGGAAGGAGTTCTGGTGGTTCCCTCATATGTGGAGTCACATGCAGCCCCACCTGTTCCACAACGTCAGTGTGCTGGCAGAACAGATGAGACTCAACATGCTGTTTGCCCAGGTGAGTGGGGCTCCTTGGGCACCTAGCATGCTAATCATAGCATAACGCTGTCTGGCCCGGCGCCACGTAGACAGGATGCTTATCCCGTTCCGCTATGTTTATCCTCAGTGCGTAGCGGTTAGCTATGTGGGTATGTGTTGATCCAGATGGTGACTGGTAATTGGATTCTTTGAGGCTGGCCATTGTAGATATCTCCTTGCATTTTTAGATGCACACCGATGGCTGTTGTACAGTCTGCGTAATATCTTCCATCCAGTGTCCTTGTGTTTCACCTCGATTTGTATGTTGGAGTCCAGGGACTCAGGGCCAACTGCCAGACAAGTGAAATACGGCCCTTCTTTAATTTGTGGTAGCGTGGCTCCCAGACGTGGTTCGTCCCGATGCCCCCAAGGCTGCCTTGTTGATGTTGTGGGTGGAGTGATGTAGTGAGAGGCATTGAGGGCCAGGGGGAGTACTCCTTAGGGAGTACATGGTGTGTGTGTGTGTGTGTGTGTGTGTGTGTGTGTGTGTGTGTGTGTGTGTGTGTG
>JACXGI010011084.1:0-25910 GCA_016801175.1 Esox masquinongy | reverse complement strand
GGGGGGGGGGGGGGGGGGGGGGGGTTGTGTACATGTTTAGTGTACCAAGTGAGGATTATTGGTCCTCAGGTATAGGTTATATAAAGGTTACTTAAAGGTTGTGTACATGTTTAGTGTACCAAGAGAGGATTATTGGTCCTCGGGTATAGGTTATATAAAGGTGACTTAAAGGTTGTGTACATGTTTAGTGTACCAAGAGAGGATTATTGGTCCCCGGGTATAGGTTATATAAAGGTTGCTTAAAGGTTGTGTACATGTTTAGTGTACCAAGAGAGGATTATTGGTCCTCGGGTAAAGGTTATATAAAGGTCACTTAAAAGTTGTGTACATGTTGTTTAGTATACCAAGTGAAGATTATTGGTCCTCAGGTAGAGGTTATATAAAGGTCACTTAAAGGTTGTGTAAATGTTGTTTAGTTTACCAATTGAGGATTATTGGTCCTCAGGTAGAGGTTATATAAAAGTTACTTAAAGGTTGTGTACATATTGAGTAGTGGTTACCTGGTGGAGTGTACGTAGTGAGGGGTCCTGGTCCTCAGGTCCGGGGTGGAGGGCATGCTGGACTGGGAGCTCCAGTGAGGAAGGCTCCTGATGGGGCTACTCTGCAGAGAGTTACTGCCTCCTGCCTCTGCACTACCAGAGCTCTGAAACCGTCTGTGATTGGCCAGGGCGAAGGAGAGCACTTAGAAAACCCCAACAGTACTGTTAAAACCATCTGATTAACCATCACATGTTCCACAACCCCAGGATAGATATATCGTCACACCCAAACAGTTGACCTTTTACCTGGAGTGTGAAGAGCGTTTCTTGACCTTCTCGTAGGGTTCGTCCAGTGAGGACTCACTCCACATCTTGGGTTTGATGGGGGACTTGTCGTATTCAGAGCGGGAGTAGTGCAGGTGTCTGAGGCCCTCCAGAGACTGGGGGGGAGGGGGACGGCTGTGGGAGGGGGGCCGGGGAGGGAGGCCCTTATGGGGGGAAGCTGCTGGAGAAAAGGTGGGTGTCCCTGTCACCTGGGGGTCATCTGATGGAGAGAGAAGGAAAAGGGATTAGTTAGATCACTGTTCCTACAGATGACCTTTGGATTTATTCTAGTGCTAAGTTTACAGAGAAAATTAGAGAGATGGAGAGACAAACAGGAAGTGCGAGACAGCAAAAGAGAGACAGGGAAAGAGAGACACCAAGAAAGAGTAAGACAGAGACAGGGAAAGAGAGGTATGTTACCATCGTCTAGGACCAGAGCGTCAGATAGAGAGCTGTCCTCTGAGCCGATATTGGCTTCTATAAGAGAAAAGAACAGAGCAAAACAATTCTACAACACCATTGGTTGGTAGGTGGTTTGGTTCTTTTTCTTCAACACCATTGGTTGGTTGGTTCTGTGTGTATGTACTGTATGAATTTGCATCTGCAATTGTGTGTGTGTGAGTGTATGGACATTTGTGGTTGTGTGTGTGTGTGTGTCTGGTCTCACCCTCTTTATTAAGCGATGTGGTTCTGTTTAGCGATTCTCTCAGCATGTGTGTTGTCTCACCCTCTATGATTAGCGAAGCACGTTGGGTAGGTTTCTTCCCAGAGCGGACACGGTGTTCATTGATGGAGTTCTCGATCTCCTGAAGTTTCTTCAAAGCATTCAGGTACGACGTCTTCCTCTGCTTCTTCAGCTTCTTACTGCTCACGTGTGGATCGCTGGCCAATCGCCTCGCTGCCTCCGTGATCTGGGACTGGATGGCAAACTCTCTCTCCAGACGCTCCAGCTCCTCCTCCTAATTACACAGGAAAATGATCCTGATTTGTTCCCCCCAACACACTAGTGTTCTTAAGGAAGCATTTCACTATGGTGGTTATTGAGGCTGTAGTGTTGTCAGGACAGTACTGCATCCATAGTGTTGTTTTGAGTTCTGTAGGAACTGAGAGACAACCCACACACACACACACACACACACGTTTGTCTTTCTATCCTTGTGGGGAGACCTGAGACCTGACCCAGACCTATTCCCTAACCCTAAACTTAACCTAGTCCAAAAAAAGTTTTACTATCTTTTACTCTCTTTGTGAAAGTCAAAGAGACACACATACACGCAAAGACACAAGTACCGACATACACACACATTTGTTTTTCAATCCATGTTCCCTCTTCCCAAGCCCTAAACCCTAACCTTAACCTCAATAATGTAACATTTATGCTTAAACATAATCTGCCCCTAACATCTAACCCTAACTCTTAAGGTTTAACCCAAAAGTACCCCATTTCTAACAACAATGCCAACGTGTTTTACCCCAAACCTAACCCCTTAGCTGGAAATCACATTTTCCCTAGTGCCCTTACTTCAAATGATTTTCCTTGTTTTACTATAGTTTTACTATTGTACTATCGTATCTTAGGTTAACAAAGTAAAACAAAGCCACATCCCACACACGAAGACACTTCCCTAAGGAGTGAGTGGTAATGTACTGAAGCAACATCTCCCAAGACGACCTCACTCTGGAGGAATCCCACTCAAAAATAATCACTACATCCCACTGCCAGAATAACCCCAGAGTGTGTGTGTGTGGGCGTGTGTGTGCTCTGAGGTAACATGGTTTGACGTAGGCAGTATAAAACCTGAGACATCTTTTTGCTTGCCTGGTGGTTTATCATAGTGAGCCACTGGATTTGTTAGAATGCATATAACCTAAGACACACGCACTTTCTTTCTCTCTCCCACTATCACCACTTCCTGTGGTAAGGAACAGTCTATTTTAAGTCTGCCTAGTAGCACTGGAACATCTACTTAGTTCCCAATTGTAGGAGGCAGCGATTCAGAAATGGAAGTATATATAGGAGGAATTGAGGATGACATAAAACAAACTTTGCATCAGTGACCGAATTATTTAGGAATTGTTCTCCACCCAGTCCTAAACTTATAATCTAGGATCAGTTCTTCTTCACCCCAGTCTTAAACCAATCATATAGGATTATTACTCAAACTCCAGTCTTAAACCAATCATCTAGGATCAGTTGCCCACAATGTCTTAAACCTATCCATTACTTATCTCCAGAAGTGACAGCTGTCTTACATGGAGACTGTTGGCAATGTTTTACTGTATTCCCTAACCTCTCCTTTGGGCTGGATCTTATGTTGGTCCAGTTTAAAGGCAGTGCCAATCTTCCTCCGGACCGTTGGAGGCTCCTCCCCTGGATCTAGTGGATACTCCTTAGGAAGCTTCCCTGTCAACTCCTAGAGAGAGAGGACCACACACAAAGAATCAATAATCATTCATTTGTGTGTATGTGTATTTATGTGTGTCTGTGAGTATGTCTCTTACAGCCTCTCTGATGCAGATGTTCTTGAGTTCCTCTAGTCTCTGTTTGAGTGTCTCCTCCAGAGCCTCTTGCCTGGCCCTCAGGGCAGCCAGCATGTCCTTCTTAGCTGTCTGAGAACTGTCAGACTCCTGGGAACCTACACACACACACACACACACACACACACACACACACACACACACACACAAACATGTACAAAGAACTTAGCACTATACTTGGACCAAAGAGTATGTCTTCTTACTGTTACTTTACTGTACTTATACTCACACACCCAAATACAGCACTTACAATACTGGAGGCCAAGACAATGCCATTGTCTGAGCCCAGCCTCCGGAGAGGGGGAGAGAACGAAAGGGAGAGAGGGTCAGGCAGAACTGAGGGCACCTGCTGACCCCTCAGGATGTTTACAGGGAAGTGAGTGGAATGTGCTGATAAGGAGGTCTATGACTATGAGTGTGTGTGTGGGCAACATCGTGCCATCCTCACACACGCACGTGCGCACACACCCTTCCTGTCACGGTTCAACTACATACTGACAGGCTTCCAGTAAGGACAACGTGCTAAACTAAAGTCTGAAGTATCAGTGCTGGGCTGGAGCTAAAACCTGTGCACCCAATAGCACTGGTTCACTGCCTGGTCCATGGTTTGGGGTTTGGATGTGGACCAGTGGCCTACTACGGAACTGCACTGGAGAAGAAGGCCTACAGAATATCACACTACTAACAAGAGAATAAGGAAACCAATGAAAAAGACTATGTGAGTTTGTGTTAGTGAAAAAAAAACTGAAGGTAAAGGGAGAAAGCGAAGGAGGTACGTGAAGATTTCCGAGGGGCAGAAATACGGAGAATAACGGGTCAGAGATAACAAGAGAGAGCCCTTAATGAGGTGATAGTGTTGTGGAGACCACTCCCTCTAACTATACTCACTGATTCCATAAGGCGTCAGCCGTGCATGGAAATAGCTGGCCTGGCTCACACATGCGCTCAGAACGACAGACAGGCAAGGCTGGCCAAGACGTGTGCTCACTCAAAACTTGTAGAACATTTAATATAAACATTATGACACTTCCAATGTGGGTGGACATAGCTTTTGGAAAAACATCTATCACACTGCAAAATGGGATTCTACCCTGAAGTTGAAGTGTAGATTAAGAGCTCTGCACTCTGTGTTCCCACAGTCCCCTAACCTAGATAGAGGGTAGAGTTACCACCATGTCCTATCAGAGATCTCTGTGGGCAATTCCAGGCCACGCTCACCCTAAGCATCCAAAACTACAATGTATACATTCGAACTGAAACCATGTTTATTATTATCCTCAAGGTCTATATTTTAGGGTACTGCCTTTAATTTACCAGGGTACGTTGGAAACCACACGCATTCTGGACATATAGTAGGGTGGATGGCCAAGTGTAAAATAAGGCATTTAAGTGAATAATTTCTCCAGAATTTGAAAGGGCTTAAATGCTTTGAGTTTTATTTGCGTGTTGTCCCACAGTCTCCTGAAGATAACAGGCAACATGAATGTGGTGGATAGAATTGTATCATATCTTCAGCAGCTTGCAAACTCAGCACATCGTGTGCTTGTTCTGGGATGCATTCTTAAGACTTTAATCAAATGAAATGTTAATATCCTAACAATGTGTTTTTGTTCAGATTATCTTGGAAACTATATGCTGAATTGCATTTATTTGTATACCTTAATAGTGTATTCCTATACTTTGCTCAAGAAATGTACAATATGCAAATGTCTATTTCAGTCCATTTAACATCCAACAACATTCAATAATCCTTTGTACAGTAATAATGGAAAATGACAATGTTTTATTATTGTGTTCAGTGAAATGACAAATACTTTAAGCCAGTGTTTCCCAATCCTGGTCCTCGGGACCCAAAGGGGTGCACGTTTCTATTTTCGCCCTAGCACTCACACACTTGATTCAAATGAAAGACTTGATGATAGGTTGATTACGTCAATCAGGTGTGTAGGTGGTAGGGCAACATTTGAAACAGGTGTGTGAGTGCTAGGGCAAAAACAAAAATGTGCACCCCTTTGGGTCCCGAGGACCAGGATTGGGAAACATTGCTTTAAGCAAACAATATTTTAATCTAAGATTTACAATCTCAAAAACGTTTGGGAATATATAACATAGGGGTTCAGTCTCCCCGAAAATGTTGCCCAATATATGAAACATCTATAATGCATCCAATCACTTCAACTTCTCCAGTATATGTACAGTATATGTCCATGTTTTGGTGTTTACACTGCCCCCAAAGGTTACTATAGGTATCCATTTAAAAAGGTTAATTTACATTCAGTTTTTTCTCCATTTTGTGAATATATATATATATAAATACAATATATTTTTTATACAATTTTACACAAACATGTCATGTCCATGCTGGAATCAGCCCTTACCTAATTATCTTTATTTTTTACACAAAGAGGCATTGTTCCAGAGGCCAAAGTCTCTCACTCCCCCTTACAGACCCTCTCCTATCTCCTCTGCCACACAAAATGTAGAGTATGGTAATGCTCTATGGGGTTGAGTGAGAGTATGGTAATGCTCTGTAAGGTGGAGTGAGTAATTCTCTATGGGGTGTGGTGGAAGTGAGGTAATGCTTAATGGGGTGGGGTGGAAATGGGGTAATGTTGTATATGGTGGGGTAGTAGTGGGGTAATACCCTATGGGGTGTAGTGGAAGTGGGTAATGCTCTATGGGGTTGAGTGGTAGTGTGGTAATGCTCAGTGGGGTTGATGATATTGAGGAAATGCTCTATGATTGAGTGGTAGTGTGGTAGGGCTCTATGGGGTTGAGTGGTAGTGTGGTAATGCTCAGTGGGGTTGATGATAGTGAGGAAATGTTCTATGATTGAGTGATAGTGTGGTAGGGCTCTATGGGGTTGAGTGGTAGTGTGGTAGTGCCCTATGGGGTTGAGTGGTAGTGTGGTAATGCTCTATGGTCATGAGTGATAGTGTGGTAAGGCTCTATGGGGTTGAGTGGTAGTGTGGTAATGCTCTATGGGCATGAGTGATAGTGTGGTAGGGCTCTATGGGGTTGAGTGGTAGTGTGGTAGGGCTCTATGGGGTTGAGTGGTAGTGTGGTAGGGCTCTATGGGGTTGAGTGGTTGTGTGGTAATGCTGTATGGGCATGAGTGATATTGTGGTAGGGCTCTATGAGGTTGAGTGGTAGTGTGGTAGGGCTCTCTGGGGTTGAGTGGTAGTGTGGTAGGGCTCTATGGGGTTGAGTGGTTGTGTGGTAGGGTTCTATGGTGTTGAGTGGTAGTAGTGTGCAGTAACACCTACCTGAGGAGAGCAGACTGCCAGAGCTGCCACTAATGATCTTGCCCTTGCTTCCCATGTTTGCCAGTTTAGATGTCTTCAGAGTCCCAGTTTCTGTGAGGTCAATGGCTATCTCACTGAGACTACGAGCCGCATGGATCTTAGACTGGACACACACAAACACAGATGTTAAATAACTATACAATAAAATACTGCTAGATTCTACTGTTCTACTATTTATTATCTAAACCTTTTATCATAATTTTGATGTCACAAAACTTATTTTTGATGCAGTATAATGATAACTAGCTAGTTAATATTGAGGAGTCCACCGAATTTTAGCTAGCTTAACGTTAGCAGTGCTAGCTATTCTTGACAGACTTTGCAAGGGTTAGAATGGGAGAAACATCTTCCTGCATTAGAAAGGGGATCTTTTAAAATTGGCCAATTCATTTTCACCACAATATGAAATGGATACTCTTTTCTAAATCATTGTAGAATTATTTATTCTTATATATTGCTTTAACATATTGCTAACTGTAAAAAATAAAAATTCTAATCAAAGATCCTCCCATGAAACATTTGTCAAAAACAGTGTACAAAACTGTTCTAGTATAGAACTTAATATATATTAAAAAAAACTCACATCCTAGAAACCCACACACATTCTAATTTAGAACCCCATTCCATCTTAGAATCTCCTACACTTTCCAGAACCCCATAATCACTCTTCAACCTCACTGTTATTCCAGAACCTCAGCAGACTCCTTCTAAAACCTCCCACCGGTTCCGTTTGTTACCTTGCTCTGTTTGCGGTCCAGGTAGAACTGGTGTTGGCTAATGGCCATGGCCCAGATGGACTTGATGAGTGCAGGACAGGCGTACCAGGTGTGGACAGCTATACCACTGTGGCCAAACGTCCTCCTGGTCACCGACGCCCTACAGTAAAAACGGACACAAGGCCTCCTTATACACACTGAATAAACACACACAACACATTAAATGAAAGAACAGATACACAAACTACAGGTACCCAACAACCTACAGCAGGACCAGCCATCCTTTAACAACAGTCTAGCAGAGTGATGGTCCGCAGTCCCACACAAGTTGCCTGTCATCATGATGTGATTTACTGTACACTGTTTAGACAGAAATACATCTCTATCTACAGCCCATGTTAACTACTGCATCCATCTTCTACTCTCTCACTCTCTGAGATGTTAAATAAACAACAGTGTGTTACTATTGGTGGTTATAATATTTCTGTGTCAGACTCCATTTAAGATCCTCTGAATGTTTTTTCTAATGCCACGATGCACTAAAGCAGACAATCTCCCTGTGCACGTCTGTGACTTTAACCCCTGATCATTCTAACCCCAATTATAACTCGCACTAAATCTAACCCCTATTACTGGAGAAATGTCCACACAAGGATGGTAAAAAAGAGATCCCACACACGTGTACTTAGATGTGTGTTATATATTTACCTCCTGGGGTCGTGAACTTCCACTGAGAACTTCTTCTCTCTGAAGTACAGGTTCTCCAGCTGACGCCATTGGAACACCTGATGAGACACATGCATGTACAAAAACATACAGACACACTTTTGAACTGAGAAACGCTCACAGAACAAGCATTCGTCCAGAAATGCAAACTCAAGAACAATGACAATACAGGCTTGAGAATGCAGAAACAGACTCTGGATATTCCCTGAACTCACACTTAGCCAAGCCTGGTTTCACAACACACCAAAAACAGTAAGAAAAGAAGAGTAGACAGAGAGGGGGTGAAGACGAGAGAGGGAGGAGAGAAGGAGGACCTGAGGTAAGGGTCTCTGATCAGATCCAGACCCAGCGGTCTCGTCCATATCTCTTCTCCCCTCTGAATGAACTCAACCCTAAGAGCGAGAGGTTATCCCTCATCAGCTTGCCTTTTATCTTCCCTTATTTTCCATCTTCTTTATGAACCATCAGATCGTCTTTAAATAAAGCCCCGCAGGCAAGACATGCTCCTATTTATATATACATGTATATATATATACGCTATTTATATATGCGCGTGTTAAATCGTCCCAGGCGCAAGGGAGCAGGGTGTGTCGGCGGGTATTCACCATCCATAGGCAAGTGTGTGTCAAGTAATGTTTCCTTCTCTCCTGTAGCCAGGCTAAGACCCTCCCCTCTCTCCCTCCCCCTGACCCCTCCTGCCTCCCTCAGGGAATCTGCTTCCTGCTCAGGGCTCTGTGGCTGGGAGGGAGGGAGGGTATGGGGGAGAGGGTGGCCCCACCAAACTGAGAACTTTTGCTTTGTTTAGTCAGCCAGTCCCCCTCTTTACACACACACACACACACACACACACACACACACACGATCTGAGTCTGTTTCTCGTTACACAGACTGAGAGCAGAGTCTGATAGTGTTCCACTTTAATGCACACCCCAACCATAGTGCTGCTAGATATTTACATCCACAGAGATGGTTGAAGGAACGGTAAACACACATAAACTGTACGACAACAGGACAAACCTATCAGTGGACAGGAGTGGAGAAGAGAGAGGGTGGGGGGAAGGAGGAAGGGAGGAGGGAGGGTGAGGGGGCACAGTCCAGGAATTTTAACAGCCTGGGAAAACAATGGAGAGGAGAGGAGAGAAGGGGGTAAGATGAAGAAAAATATGTATAAACAGTGTTGGGACTAAGACTGGGAGAGCATGCATATGTGTGTGTGTGTGTGTGTGTGTGTGTGTGTGTGTGTGTTTTCATGTGAGAGAATCAGTTATCACGCTCGGGGTAGTGTACAGTCAATGGAGTATGAAGACCTAATGCAGCGTGGTGCTAAAAATAGGAGGGAGATAAGGTGTGTGTGATTACTGATAGGGAGAGTGGAACTGCTTTCTAGCACCAGTGTTTGACCCAGACAAACTGTCCAAAAAACAGGTTGAGGGGTGGGTGGGCCCCATCTTACCAACTCAACACGGTGACACTAGCGTCAAATGAATGGACAGCAGTACATCCAAGGAGGACTACTGAGACCCGGTTTGCTAGTGCTCCACCAAGCCAAACTAAAACTGTCCAGGAAAGCAGTGAATGTTGCATTTGTCTGAGCTATATGCTGAGGTATCCTGTTGGAACTAAAGCAGGGCTGCCTCTAATTTCACTAGCCCTGTAGGTTCATATAAGGATCTAAGCCTTTGGACCATGCCTGAGGAATACCTGGCCTATTATCTCCTAGATCCAGTCCAGTGTTTACCTGGTTGGGTTGATGATCTGGATTCTGTCTGGAGACTCTGGATAGAGCCTAACTCTTCCTACCCGTATGAAATGACCCACTTATAGACCGGATGTGGAAATATATTGATGAATGAAAAGGTAAGTAGCTACTCTTATCATCTCCACCCGGCACAGCCTGAACTGGTCACCCCTCAGAGACAGGGCTCCTATCTAGGTTTCTTCCCAGGTTTTGTCCCTAGGTGTAAGCACTCTGCGAAAGCTATTGATGTTGAAAGGGCTTTATGAAACACATTAGACTGTTTGATTTCCATGCTGTAACTAGCCTGCCCGCTGCACCACAGTAAGTGTCCCCAGAAGGACATTCACCTCCAACAGAACCCTGTGTCGGGCCTCCTGTGTGTTACGTGTGGTACACCAGCTGCAAGTGTCCAACATATCAATCAAATGCTATGCATAGCCAGCTAGACCAAAACGGTGGCAAAAGGTATATGTTAAAGTTCCGCTGCGCACATACAGCACGTAGCAAGATGAGGCATGGGAGACATTTTGTGCAATGGCACTGTAGGTGTGATCAAGGCCATAAACTTTTTTTTCATTTTAGTGAATCAGTTATCTTGGCTTGGTTTGTTAGCTAACGGCAACAACATTTAGCCCTCAAACAACTAGTCTGAATAAGTCAACGTAACTCTGTACTTCATTCTGTTTTGCACTGGAGGTCCCCGCCAAGAGGTTAAGCGCAGCATTTCAGGCGTTACACGATAATTACACAAGCACAAATGTTACGCAATTGCAGTCAAACTAGCAACTTCCTATGGAAGAAAAGTGAAAGCTAAAGTGTTCTTCGGCCAGCTTGTAAACACACAACATGTGACTGGGTACCACTGATAAACTTCTTAATGAACAATGTGACATGATAATAATGTACTGCACTAGTTGACTGACTACAGTGATTCACTAAAAACGTAGCTACAAATATTAAAATGTAATACAAACTTTCTAAGAAATAGTTTAACAACAGACTAACAGTGGTTGTTAGTGAGAGGCCTTGGTCCAGGTTGAGGTGAAAGGCTCCTGGACTGGGAGCTCCAGGGGCAGGCTACTATCCATAGTTGCAGACGATTACCGCAGTCCATACTCCCGTTTTAGAGAAAGGCTAATGTAAATAACAACACAATGACAAATGAAACCAATTTTTATATAAAACAAGCTTCAATAAGCAGGTTTTTAGTTTTTTAGTAAACAGCATTAGAGAAACTTATAGAATAATCTGAACAGTAATATTAGACTGACATGCTTAATCTCTCCTTCGACACAGCACTAAGAATGCCAAAACGTGTGTGAGTGTGTACAAAGAAACGGTCATGCCCTAGAGAGTTTGAAGCCCCTAGGGGATCCCAATGCATTTGTACGAAGAATAGAATGGACTAAAATGGCTCAGTAATGCTGGAGTGAAGCCAAGGTCTATTCCAGTACAGAGCATAACAGAGAAGAGGACCTACATTTACAGCAGACTAACTTAGCAGCAGTTCCCTGTTCCTCTCACCATTCCTAGAAAAGCTGGAGGGTTGTTAAGGTGGGGTTGTCAAATATCACCAGGCGTGTTCTCCAGTCCGGTGGTATCAAGATGGGGTCTACACATCAGGAACTGCAGGGGGTCCGCAGCCACACAAAATATCTGTTCTTAACCCTGGGTCTTAGAGGTTCACAGAGATCGCTGGTATACATGGGGCCCCCGCCTCAAAATGTTTGTGAATTGCTGTTTTTTTAATGTGTGCGTGTGTGTGAGGTAAAAAGGAGAATGGACTAATTAAAACACACTGTTTTTTTAATGTGTGCGTGTGTGTGAGGTAAAAAGGAGAATGAACTAATTAAAACACACTGTTTTTTTAATGTGTGCGTGTGTGTGAGGTAAAAAGGAGAATGAACTAATTAAAACACACTGTTTTTTTAATGTGTGCGTGTGTGTGAGGTAAAAAGGAGAATGAACTAATTAAAACACACAGTTTTTTTAATGTGTGTGCGTGTGTGTGAGGTAAAAAGGAGAATGAACTAATTAAAAAACACTCTTTTCTCCTTGCTGTTTGATTATGTGATATATACCAGATCCACCGATCAACACACTAGCTAGAAGAGATATACATAGGGTGAATCCCTGTTGAGAAAACCTCCATTCTTTCAATTCAAATAAATTCCTCAGTCAACAGGACACTTTTCTCACAGCTGGAGCTTCCGCTGTTACTAAATCATCAGTACTGCCGTAGTCACTGGCAAACCCTAATCTCTGGATAACTGAACTCACTAACACAACTTATTTACTGGCTGTGGTTTCCCTCTGTCCCTCCCTACTGATGACTGTGTGTGGTAGAGGAAGTAAGGGCTAGTGATTAAACAGTCAGACAGCCTCAGAGTGGTGGTCTACCCTATAGGATGTCCCCTTGTAAAACTATACTAATAGAAATGCAGGTACCACAGAAAACATCTTCCTGAGGTGAAACTCTCAAACACACACACATGCACACGCACACACATGCACACACACACGTTGCTATTTAATAGACTAGTGTGTGAATGTGTGTGCGTATGTGCAAGTTAGTGGATCGTTTCTTTGACATTTGTTTTCTCACATGATGCAGCGCATCCAAGAAATCTTCTGGTAGGACGATCTGATTAGCAGCTTACAGCTTAGCAATAAACACAGCTAAAACACAGCTTCTACATAGCCTTTTACTGGGACTCCATGTTCAATCAAAACATGGAACATAAAAGACAGAAGAATAGTAATTTATAAAGGGCCTTTCATATGGCTTTGCCTGCACTTCTCTGGCCTAAACAACAATAGAGTGGAGAAGTCAGAACATCAAGTCCTGAACCTCCCTTCATTCGACTTCCCCTCTCAGCACAATCACTCTATTGTGGCACACACCGCATTCATCCTGGCATGCCCCACTGCCCGCGTGCCTGCCTGTGTGTGTGCTGAACATCTACAAATGGTTTAGATCCGAAACAAATACAAACACGAATGATCCAAGAAGGCCCTGGTTTCCAAAGAGGGCTTTCAATCTGATACTAACATTAGAATCTAACTCCAGATACTGAAATGAAACATTTTGAAAGGAATGTGAAGACAGTCACATACAGTACACACACAAACACGCATGCAGTCTATATCAGGACTGAAGGATCAGTGTGTGTGTGCTTGTGTGTGTTTGTTTGAACGTACAGCTCTGGAAAAAATTAAGAGACCGCCGCACCTTTTTCTTTCCTTTCCAAAAAAGTTGAAAAGGAAAGTTTTGAGTGAGGAACAGAAGCGTTCAATTTGCAGTGGTCTCTTAATTTTAACCCTTCTGTTCCTCACTCAAAACCTTCCTTTTTGACTTTTTTGGAAAGAAAAGAAAAAGGTGCAGTGGTCTCTTAATTTTTTCCGGAGCTTTAGGTGCCTGCAAATGCCAGTCTAAACGACTTTTCATACAGCAAAAAACCTGGTACGTTAGTAAGGTCGAAGGTGAGAGGTGAAATGTTACATACTACCAGGGGACGGATGGGAAGACAGGGTGTTTAATCTGTGTCAAAACAGCACACAGGAGGTCATGAAAGGGAGGGAGGGCAGAGACAGAGTGTTTGCAGTTCTATCCACTGTCATTGACGTGAGAAAGATGAGAGTTGGGCTCTTACCTTCCTGGGTTTCACCTTGTCCTGGTGGTCATATTGGAAGATTCCTTTATAACTCAGGCCCAGCCACCATGGGATGCCCTGCTTATCCTGGCACACAGAGAGGAAACACATATCAGAGGGTGATATATGAGTACCCCTTCACCCACCCACCCACTCACCCCAAACACCCCCTCACCCACACACTCATCCCAAACACCCCATCACCCACCCACTCACCCCAAACACCCCCCCCACCCACCCCAAACACCCCCCCACCCACCCACTCATCCCAAACACCCCCTCACCCACCCACTCACCACAAACACCACTGACCTCCCCATAAATCCCACAAGCCCCAGAGAGAGTGAACAGCAGTAAGTGATAAATCTGTACCTTCACAGCGTAGTAATGTACTCCATATGTAGGCAGTGACTCTACAATGCTCATATAACTATAGGGGACAGATAGAAGGGGAGACAGAGAGAGATATTAGTTTGTCATAGCTCAGGAGCTCACAATGATCAGCTTTACAGCACTACTGAAGAGGAAGCATCAAAAACACAAACACAGATATGTGGATAGACACTCAACATTTAAGAGATGAACACACACACACACACACACAAACCCCTTCCCCCTTACTTGACAATGGCCTGGCCTCTGGACTGTCCACTTAGCTTTTTGTAGTGTTCTATAACCCGGTCCTCACTGGAACAGACAGATCACACAGCGTGTCAGGGACCCGGTCACACAGACAATCACTGCTGGACCAATCACAGGCCAGGACTCACCAGTAGGCCAAAGATGGATGTTCCTTTAAGGCCTGAGTTGGCAGAGCTGGCAGTTTCTTCAGGTCTGACCTTGTCACGTCATTACTGCAACACACAGAAACACACACTTCAGTACTGCAACACACAGAAACACACACTTCAGTCTGCAACACACAGAAACATACACATCAGTACTGCAACACACAGAAACACACAGTTCAGTCTGCAACACACAGAAACACTTCATTGCTATGTGCTAGAGACAGACTGGTATTCGTGATGTTAACCTCACCACAGGTGGCTGTAATAATGGGAGATACGTCTACAATGATGTATTGACATTAATCCAGAGGGATTTCCTCATGAGTCACTAGGGCCAAAGATATTGACAGAGTGGGCGGAACTAATGCTGCCCTGTTGTGTTTCAGGAGGACTGATGAGAAAGTCACACAGCTGGTTGGGCGTTGTCTACGGTACAGCTGCCGAGACAGACAGACAGACATAAAAACAGACAGAGGAATAGAGAGTGAAAGACAGAGAGAGAGAGAGAGAGAGAGAGAGAGAGAGAGAGAGATAGAGAAAGACAGAAGGAGAGACGGAGAGAGCGACAGACATAGAAATGATGCAAACCTTCAGCCTCGTAGTCATTAAGCCCTTAGTAATCCCCTAACCATGTGAGCCCCCAGGGACTGAGACAGGGGGAAAGCCCTGGAAACATGACAGCCAACACTCTGGAAATATACAGTAACACTCTGCTAATGTTTAATCTAGAGCAATGGTCCGCAATCCCCACCCCTGCATCTGGATGCCACAGGCCCAATGATACAGTAATATTAATGTAGTATGGGATGTCTGTAGAGACCAAATAACACAAAACTACATCTCTGGCCTTCACCCAATTAATGTCTTCCTCTTATGTGTGTGTTGATGAGTGTGTGTGTGTGTGTGACATTCCAGAGCTCTGTGAGAAGCCATGTTATTTATGTCTCCTCTAAGGAGGAGGAAATGGGGTCAAAGGTGAACACTGTTTGACCTTCTCCTCTACACTGGCCTAACACACTTGAGTAGAATCCATACCCTGGACCTTTGGAAGAGCAGAAAATAGACGTGTCTTTTTAAGTGAAAAGGCTGTGCAATCGATCTTCACGTTAAAGACAGGAATGCAAAAACACCACTGGAAATAAACAAAGTCAAAACATTTAATGTACTTGCCCATACGTTGACAAAATATGTAATTCTGTCAACCCACGTTTACACTCTGATATTACTAACCAATGCTTACTGTCCAAACTGAAGCAGTGGATGACTTTTCATGCGTCATAAAGTGTGAAGCTTTAGACGACAAACACTTTTAGAGGCTCATCACGTAACCAGGGAGCTGTGGTCTTAACCACACCTTCCCTGGCCACTTGACCAGGTCACACTGCTCTCGCTCTTAATTGGCTAGCCGTCATGTACTGTGCAGCCCTGTCACACATGCACACGCGCTGCAATGAACTACACCCCACTGACCCCATCTAAAGCCGGGCACTTCAAGGCTGGGTGGAGCGAGTGAATCAGGGTACTGGAGGATGGGAGAAGACGAGAGAGGTGGAGAGGGGAGACAAAAAGAGGAGATCAGCAGACAATGGCTGCTTCTGTGAGAGGACAGGGAGGGGGTGGGTCAGTGATTGGGGGGCCCCAGAGGGCCCCGGACAGGACAGACAGCCCCCCTACACGGGTTCTATTGCTCCTCAGTAGCACACACCTTTTTACTACTCAGTGATGCTCAGAACTGACTATTACTACAGTTCAATTCAAGATCTCCCCTACCCTACCTGACACGCATGCACAAACTCTACATGCTCTGCTTCGCACTCAGTCACAACCGTTGCTTTCATTTACATTACACCGTCAGAATATTTTGTCCTTATTTTTTATTTTTTGACTGTTTTATTGGGGGGCGCAGGGGAAGTGGGAGGTTATATTCCTGTGAAATGGTCAGGTCTAGGAGGGTAAAACAGTTATCATAAAAGAGAGTGCAGACACAAACAAATGCTTTTTATCCTGGTAGGGACGAAGATTATTTCCTATTTTCCCTATCCCCTAACCCTAAACTTAACCCTAATCCTAACCTAAAAATAACATATTTTTGTTTTGTTACCTCAATTTTCTCCTAAACCCAGACCCTGCTGGCCAACTGAATAGCGCTCCATTAGACCCCTGGGTTAATCCACGAGCAGGACGAGCAGAATGATGCACTAAACTAAAGCGTACCCAGTTATAACACTAAACCTAGTTTTGAGTTTAACCTAAGCCCTATACCTAATTCCTAAGATTAATATAGCCCTTTTCTTTGTGGGCACCCAACTGTCAGGTGTTACTATGTTTTGGGCCTTTTTGGTCACAACATGTATTGTAAAATGCGGATCATATTAAGGCCAGGTCCACACAAACACACCAGAAAGATATAACAGCTGTTCTTACCTGGTGAAGTCCCCTTTAGCCTCCTAAAGACATAGACAGGAAGAGAGGTATTTAAACATACTGTACAGTGTACTGGAGGGGTTTGAGAGAGGCCGTTTCTGGGTCAGGTAGTCTGACAGAGAATGTTTAAGTCTACTGTGTTGAAACAGAAATGTTATCGTTTTAAAGGCCAGCAGATCCTTGACACTTCTGTACACAAACAGACACACACACACACACACACACACACACACACACACACATGCTGCACACACAAAGACAGAAACACACTCAATCCTGGAGCCAAGGTAAGACAATAGGACATGGTGTTGTGTGTGTGTGTGTGTGTGTGTCTGTTTGTGTTTCAAAACTATCTGTGTAACTGACTTACCTGCAGGATATAGGAGGCCAGCTCAAACACCACCTCACTCTCCACCTCAATGAGCTCCTGAGAGAAATAGACAGAGACGGAGAGATGCGGAGTTGGTGGGGGGGAATGAAAACATTAGATGAAAGATATTCCACGACTCAATGTTTTTGCATGGATATTCTAGTAAAACCCATTCATACAGAACTACACACGTCCCTACAATACTGTCCCTAACGGCTGCTTCCTGTGATGCTTCACTGTGTCATGCAGCCCATCCTTCCATCGTGGACCTCTTGTGATCTCTTGGTGGGGGGTTGTGGCTCTGCTTCAGCTCTCACATTATTAACACTGTCATAGGACTCATAGGGCAGACAGAACGAGGGAATTCAGTGGTGACTCACAATTTCCTCTCTCTCTCTCTCTCTCTCTCTCTCTTTGTCTTCCCATCCTGTTTATTAAGATGGGAAATACTGAGACTGGGCCTACTCACAAGGAAGGGGTCAGACGTAAGTTTGTGTGTGTGAGTGTGTGTGACTGTGAGTGTGTGTGTGTGTTAGGGGTTAAGTGGTGACCAAAGGGGTCAGGTATGTAAGGAATGTTCTGTATGCGGCCCCTGGAAGTGAATTGGTTAAGACATCAGACCTCTGAATGAATCACAACACTGAATACACAGCCACTCAGTTGGACTCTCACCATTGGGTTGAAGCCTAGTAGTGTGTGTGCGTGTGCGTGTGTGTTCACATAACATTTGAGTGTGCCTGTGTGTGTGTGGTCCAGTGTTGAACTTACATCAGCAGAGATAGGATATGACTAACTAAAATCACTCTGCAACAGAACTCCAATGTATTTAAAACTGAACAAACAACATTCTAAATGAATCTATTTTGGTCAATATAAGTGTGAATGGAGACTCTTCATAAGTGTGTGTTGACCAGCCTCTCTTTACAATCAGCCTAGTCTGGTGTGGGTACTGGCGCTGTTAGCAGAAGCTAATGCTGTCTTTTTCTAACCTGGTGAATGGGACATTTCTTCAAGCATCACACTGATGATCCGACACACAACATCGGCTCAGTCGTGGTGCCATTATGATGATGACAGGGAGAATGATGAAATCACCAGAAGATGAATTATGAACAAAAGTATTGTTCATGATGAACATACCTTGTATATGCACGACTTAGCATTGAGGAAGAAAAGTTCAATGGTAGCATTGTCCTTCAGGTAGGAAATGCTCTCTATGTAGAACCTGTAAAGAACAGAAACATAAAATACATTTCAGTATGATAGACCATGACAATGTGCTTCATAGACTCAATCTGGCCTCAGGCTGTGGCAGAACAGCAGTGAACAAATTGTCCACTAGGGGTCATCAGACATTTGGCTCCACAGTCCCAAAACCCTTTATCTGATAGGGAAACAAGGGAAACAATCCAGCAAAGCAAGCACACACACTGCACAGAGAAAACACACACAATCAGTGCAAATGTGCGCATGATGCATTTTATACAATGGCTTTCTGGCTGGATGGCTGCATCATCAGCAGGGCACAGGCAGGGAAACACAGTAACCTACTTATAGGGAGCTACTGTAACACTATAATGTAGTATAAAGAGATGAAGGTATTATAGTTACTGTAACAGTAGAATGTAGTATAAAGAGATGAAGGTATTATAGTTACTGTAACAGTAGAATGTAGTATAAAGAGATGAAGGTGTTATAGTTACTGTAACAATAGAATGTAGTATAAAGAGATGAAGGTATTATAGTTACTGTAACAGTAGAATGTAGTATAAAGAGATGAAGGTGTTATAGTTACTGTAACAGTATAATGTAGTATAAAGAGATGAAGGTATTATAGTTACTGTAGCAGTAGAATGTAGTATAAATAGATTAAGGTGTTACAGTTACTGTAACAGTAGAATGTAGTAAAAAGAGATGAAGGTGTTATAGTTACTGTAACAGTAGAATGTAGTATCAAAAAATGAAGGTATTATAGTTACTGTAACAGTAGAATGTAGTATAAAGAGATGAAGGTATTATAGTTATTGTAACAGTAGAATGTAGTATAAAGAGATGAAGGTATTATAGTTACTGTAACAGTAGAATGTAGTATAAATAGATTAAGGTATTATAGTTACTGTAACAGTAGAATGTAGTATAAAGAGATGAATGTATTATAGTTACTGTACCAGTAGAACATAGTATATAAAGAGGGATGTATTATTACAGAGCGTTCTACATCCTTGATGGGTGCTGATACAGATTCTAAAGTCTAAAAAGTCTAAAACTCTGTACTTGTACTCTTTTTGTCATGATACTTACATATGATTAAACCTGAACCTTGTGTTCCATCTTCCACAGTAATTCACTCATGTAAAAATTCATTAGTCCACTTTTAACTTTTGGCCATCAATATTGCGGCAGCGGCTGTAGAATTTTAAAAACTACACCAATGACAACTGAGTGATGGAGGAGCAACCCATGAAAAAAGAGACTTGGAGGTTTTATAGCAGCTGCTTCAGACACGTTTGCATACACAGCTGCTCTGGGCAGTAACATCTGATAACGGATTCAGCTCTGACATTTTGTCTCTCTTATTCTAGGTCAGTACCGTAATTTCCCGTTTATAAACTGCGGCTTATACACAGATTTTGAAAAAAAACCTCAACCACAGCTGTTGATACATGGGTGCGGCTAATACACGAGTTTATATTTTAAAAACCGTTTCCACTGGTGAACTTTTTCACAGATGATTGCTTGACGACGCAGAGGTCTCAGAAACTCATGTAGCAAATATGATACAATTGGCGTTACAAGGTTTTCAAAAACATGTTTCATTCTTCAACAAATTAATTTCGGTAGCGCCCTATGACAGATGTTTAATATTAATGTACAATTATATGTACGAGTCGTAATTCTTGTAATACCCGGGTTTGTATACACACAAAGTCATAAAATTAATGGAGCGGTTTATACACGGTGTGGGTTATAAACGGGGAATCACGGGATGTGCGTGTGTGTGTGTGTGTTTGTGTGTGTGTAATTTTGTGATTTTATGTGGTGTAAATTCAATATAAAGCCCAGTATAAAGATTTGTATGCTTAATTGTTTTGATATGTGGGCATATGGATATATTACAGTGTATGTCATAATTAGCTATAACAGTAATAACAGCCACAGCATTAATACGTTGTATGCACACTGATGGCGAGACATTAACCCTGAACACAACGTCATGTATTTGATAGAGATCTGTCCTTTGTTCTGCCAACAATGCGGTGCAAAATTCCCTCGTCAAAGATATTTGCAAAGACAGAAAGTATTCTATCATGGTGACATGAATGAATGAACAACACCGAAAAACACTGTTCAGCACTGTGCGTAACCTTTACTTAGCTGCATAGAAAGGCCAGACACAATCCCTTCAGATCCTGTACCTTTTATTCCCACAACAATGACCTCACGTACTGAAGTAAATGCACATGTACACACGCATGCGGGCACAAACACAGGCTTAGGAGGTGTGTTATGTAAGAGAGCGGCCATTGTCAGTGCAGTACAAAGGGACTGGCAGGCCAAAGGACTGATTTAATACCCCTGTTTCTGTGGATCACAGCAGCCCCACTGTACAAAAGGTTTGGTCAATGTTACCATACTTTCAACTATCTAAGAAAATTGACAGCTACCGTGGCTGATGGCAACATTACAATTCCACCCTACCCCACAAGTTCAATACATTAATGGTGGTCATTATAATGCAGGCGAACAATGTAGTTTGTAGAAAGAGCAGAGAGCATTGAAGCATGCAACTCGAAATGTCACATGGGGCCTAACGTGTTTTTCTCCCCTCTCCTCTTTAATGTCGGATGATCATGGATCATTGCAGCGCCTCAAGCGGACACTTTGTTCTTCGGCTTAAAAATGACGTTTTAAAATGAGTTGAGAATATGACTTGTTTGTGTAGGCATAGCCTAGGTGATGTTTCAGAATGAATCATCACATAAATCTATAGGCATAATAGAGATCCATCATTGTTGTTTGCAAAAAGCCTAAAAGAAAATCAAATATGCCTAATAATGACCAATGATTAGGTCAAATAAATTGTGCTGTCGGAAAATCCTACCTTAAAAACCAAAAAAAAGGCCAATGGTAAACTAGAACTAGTTTTTTTCAGCTGCTCAACATTTGGCAACGCGTGCAGTACATGTTATTTTGACACACTAAATGTATAAACTAATTTTAATACTATTGTCAAAGTGTTTACTAATCTCCTTCAATTGTATGTATGTAAGTACAGTATGTTTGTATGTACAGTATGTGCTTGTGTGGGTTTTCGTACGATTTGACCATACCTGACACAAAAGTAGAGGACAATAGGTCCAGACTTCTTGGGGAATTCATGTTCTAAAACCCTCCGGTCCAACTGTAGCCAGCTGAAATGACCCCTGGAGACACAACAACGAATCAATTGTCAGCATACTGAACAGCCAATGAATAAGGAGTTAGTACACTACACAACTGATTATTTCAAACAAATTAGCTTTGATACAGTATGAATTCAGTAACAGCAATGGAATATAATAATAGAATAACTTCCTACTGCCCCCTCTCTTTGACAGGGATAAAAAAGTAGCCTGTCAGCCTTGTAACACTGTATGGCCTCCTGGGCATTATGCACTCCTCTTTCTCCTCATTCAAAGTGGTCAGAGTTCAGCTATCTCAGCTGTCGGAAAGAAATAACAAATCTACATTGTACGGAGCTGAGCGCCAGCAGGTCCCATTGTATGTCTTCTACAAAAGGCCCCCAGCAGTAGCAGAGACGATGTATGACATGAAACGGGCGTGGAGAAAGATGAGTCAAACCAAAAAAGTCATACCATCTTGCAGACTGTTCGCCCCTATGGAAATCACTGACAAATGGCAGTGAAATGAGAGAGCTGAGGTTGGGCATAGCAGTCGGGACCTATGCCTGGAAATAGAAGTTATAGTCATACTCAGGTGCACTGTATCTTTACATTTCAAACATCCATGTTGTTCTGCATGACTAACAGGGCATTGTGCTCCCCGTGGTCAGGACCAGCCTGCACGCCTGGTTAAACACTGAAAACACAACCAATGCATGTCTGCCAAGAGTTCCTAACTCAGAACTGAGTGTCGGATGTCAATCTTCTTTGTTTTTGAGATACCACAGATCACCTGGTATCAGCCTCGTTGAATTACTCCAAACCAATAGGTGGCAGTGCACTATTAGGGTGTCTTTCTTCTTCGGCTTGTCCCTCTGTGTGATGCTGGTAGTCGGGCAAGGATAGATAACCAGGATAGATGGCTGGCTAGCAAGACAACAGTTCCTTTGTGCCTCTCTATCGTTCTCATCTCTATCGTTTGAGCTTATGCGTTGAATGGGGGAGGCTCTTCCGTAGGTACTCGGTGGGTAGTCATTGGAACAGGCAGGGAGTCACCAAATCACGCTGAACCATCTGCGAGTAATCACACAGTGGATGAACAGTGGACAGACATTCACACCAGCCTGATGCTGCCTTAAGAAACAGTAATTGACTGTGACTTACGTTTCATCTGTGTAGGAAATACCAAAGTATTCCTTCTCCTTTAGGTTAAAGTGGGAGGCCACCAGATCCAACAGGTCCTTGGCCATCAACTTGGGCTGAAAAAAAAAACCAAGCACAGACTGAGTTACTATGGTGTCTATGTGTTCTTGTTTCAATACACTTATTACAACCCCGTTTCCAAAAGTTGGGAAGCTGTGAAAAATTTAAAGAAAAACAGACCGCAATGATGTGCTAATCATTTAAACCCTATATTCAACAGAAAATAGTACAAAGACAACATATCAAATGTTGAAAATGAGAAATGTTATTGTTTCTTGAAAAATATATGCCCACTTTGAATTTGATGCCAGCAACACGTTTCAAAGAAGTTGGGATAGGGGCAACAAAAGGCTTTGAAAAATTGTGTAATGCTAAAAAAAACCTGGTGGAACATCCCAACTAATTAGGTTAATTGGCAACTGGTCAGTAACATGATTGGGTATAAAAAGAGCATGAGAGGATGAGTCTTTCAGAAGTAAAGATGGGGAGGGGTTCACCAATCTGTGAAAGACTGCGCAGACATATAGTGCAACAATTTAAGAATAACGTTTCTCAACGTAAAATTGCAAAGAGTTTGGAGATCTCATCATCTATGGTACATAAAATCGTTAAAAGATTCAGAGAATCCGGAGAAATCTTATGTACACGTGGGACAAGGCCGAAAATCAATATTGGATGGCCGTGATTTTCGGGCCCTGAGGCAGCACTGCATTAAAAACAGACACAATTCTGTAGTGGAAATCACTGGATGGGCTCAGGAACACTTCCGAAAACCATTGTCTCTGAACACAGAACGTCGCTGCATCCACGAATGCAAGTTAAAACTCTACCATGCAAAGATGAAACCATATATAAACAAGATCCAGAACCACCGCCGCCATTTATGATGACTGAGGTGAAAAAACTCTCCTGTGGAATCAAAATTTGAAATTATTTTTGGGAATCATGAACGTTGCGTCCTCCTGAGCTAAAGAGGAGAGGGACCATCCGACTTGTTATCAGCGCACAGTTCAAAAGCCAGCATCTGTGAAGGCATGGGGGTGCATTAGTGCACATGGCATGGGTGACTTGCACATCTGGGAAGGCACCATTAATGTTGAACTAGAGGTAGTCGTTGACTTACGACTGGGATAAGTCAATCTGGTCGTAAGTCGGCCGAGGAATAATAACTCAGTACGGAAGTCCCCCATGTTTGCGTTTTCGCTTCCTACGCTCGGACGGCTCCGTTTTCTAAGATTCGTTACAGCACCATACTCTCACGTTTTATACAACAATATAAGAGTATACATTGCTTTACAGTATTTATTATTAATTCATTTTATTCTTACTTCGGTCGCGTACGGTCGTAAGTCCGCGTGGACGTAAGTTGCATAGGTTGTAAGTCGACAACTACCTGTATATAGGTTTTGGAAGAACATATGCTGCCATCAAGACAACGTCTTTTTCAGGGAAGGCCTTGTTTATTTCAGCAGGACAAGGCCAAACCACGTTCTGCACGTATTATAACAGCATGGCTCCGTAGTAAAAGAGTCTGGGTGCTAAATTGCCCTGCCTGCAGTCCAGACCTGTCCCCCATTGAAAACTTTTGCCGCATTATGTAACGAAATATACGACAAAGACGACCCAGAAATGTTGAGCAGCTGAAATCATATATCAAGCACGAATGGGAATACATTTCACTTTCAAAACTACAGCAGTTGGTCTCCTCAGTTCCCAAACGCTTACAGAGTATTGTTAAAAGAAGAGGTGATCCAACACAGGGGTAAACTTGCCCATGTCCCAACTTTTTTGAAACACGTTGCTGGCATCAAATTCAAAATGAATTTTTCCAAAACAATAACATTTCTCTGTTTCAACATTTGATATGTTGTCTTTGTACTATTTTCAATTAAATATAGGGATAAATGATTTTCACATCAATGCATTCTGTTTTTATTAGCATTTTGTGTAACGTCCTGACTTTTTTGAAAACAGGGTTGTAATACCGACAAGGACCCAGTGATTAAGCTTCAGTCCACCAAACATGACCCATACCTGGTTGTGTGCTAAGCTCTGTGTGACTGTAAAAAATAAAAAATATATTCTGGATACTTAACTTTGTTCTATTTCACACATGTATTGGAGACAAAATGTATTATATGTGGGTATTGAAAAGGTGTTCATTCATATCTCCCTTTTCCTGATACACCCTTGGACAGCGGAGTCAGAGCCAAGGAATCATTCATTATTGACAGGGACCTATATATAATAAGGGTTGACTGCTTTGCTCAAGGGCTGAACGACAGATTTTTCACCTCGTCAACTTCTTGGATTCAATCCAGCGACCTTTTCGTTTCTGGCCCAATGCTGTTAGCAGCCAGGCTACCTGCCGCACCTGCTGGATTCTAATAGGTATTGATTTACTGCAGTGACTCAGCTCCTTGACTGACACTGATCAAAACAGAAGGAGGTGGAGGGGCTTCTGAGGCTGAGTGTTGCTGACAGTGCAGGTGTGTCTGAGTGTGCATGTGTGTATGTGCACAGTGGAAACAGCAGTTTTAGTCAGGCAAAACCCCTCCCCCCGCTCAAATGTACACTCCCACTGCAGAGCCCCAGGAACCAGTAGAGGACTGTACCACTGCAATGTCAAAGTAGGGGCATCTCACTGTATTAAAAACAGGGGCAATCTTCTTTTTTTGCTTTGTTTCTCCATTAAAGGATCTTGTGTGCTTCTGCTTTGGCTGGTGTATAATTCTGTCTGGACCCACACCAGCCGGGATAAGATACACTTGTAGATACAGTTAGGCCACATGTCTGTGGTTTAGTCTCTGTCTCTATTACATCACACATACATCCAAAGCTACTGAACACTGACAAAGATGCATCACTGAGCTCTGACAAAGACGCATCACTGAACACTGCAGGCTTAGACTTTGTCAGCGCCCTTCCTATAACAAAGGGAGAGGAAGGGACGGATAGAGAAAGAAGAAATTAGATAAAAAGAGAAGGCCAGGAACGGAGGGAATGAGGCACGAGAGTGCCTATAACAAAGCATGTGAGAGAAAACTGAAACACTGAGAGGGAGAAAGAGGGAGACATATTGTAGAGTGGCACTCATTGAACTGCAATGTGTGTTGTAGGGATATTCACAGACAACCACACCCTGAGGTTAACCATGGGTGTGTTTCAGCCTGGCTACACTGACAGAACATCTCTGTTACACTGACAGAACATCAACACACACATCCCTGTTACACTATAGAGAACATCAACACACACATC
>JACXGI010011083.1:0-17181 GCA_016801175.1 Esox masquinongy | reverse complement strand
CATAGACCTCCATAGGGTGTTCAGCTTCTACTGGCAGCTTCAGCACAGAGACTACATCCCATCCATCTGGTCCAAAAGAGTCACGGCCCTCTACAGCAGAGACAGCCCCGTCACCCTGTACCTCAACGACACCGAGGTCACCTCCTATGTGGCAGTGAGGATGCATTATTGCATATGTACGACATGGGTTTAAATCAGCGGAGGCTGGTGGACCAGGGGGACGAGCTCCGCCCCCGGCATTAAGACACACCCATCCTCCGGTTTGTAGTGAGACCAGCCTCCACTGGTCCACACCCCTTCACACTGTTTCTCTGTTGAATTTTGTTTAGGTTGGTGGAAAAGTACAGGGAGCCTCAGTGGGAGAAACAATATAATGTTGTAGGTTTACCTGCTGTCTTATTAACTGACGAATGAGTTAATATTTAGTAAAAAAAAAAAAAAAAATCACAGTTATGTTCCAAACTTAAATGGGGAAAGACTTCCAAAACATGACGACACAGACACCAGATTGCTTTACTAATGAATAAGTTGACATCCTCTAAGGCGATTAATCATGTAAATGTTGCGCCGAAACAAACAAAATATCTCCAATCTACGCGTCGGCGTCTAATGTGAACGTAATGAATCTTGCCGTCCTCGCAGCGACGAGATGTTGATCGACCACCAACAGCACATTCATCATCATAACAGGAAGTAATGGAGTAACGGAGTCCTACTGTGATACTGCTGCGGGCAAAACCTTGCCCTCCGCACCTTTTGCCTCCGCTCGCCTCAGCGGAGTCCTGACAATGATGCATGTTCGGGGTTACACGCGTTCATCGTCCCGTCCCCCCCCCCCCTCCGAAACTCCCAGAATTCATTAAATATTGAGACGGCCTAACATTTAAGTAATGGGAAACTACATAACAACCTTTGTTTTGAATATGCGCTCGAGTAGGACCGGCAGGCATGGAGTGATTGCGCTGACTAGGGTTTGTTACAAAGACCATATGGTGCCACACGGATTTGGAAAATATATTTCAGTTGTCGGTCGGATCTGTGGAAAATGTCGAGCTTTGTTATCGGAACATAATATGAGAGTCAAATTGTCTGTTGGTTCTTCGAATCACAACAAATGGAAGTGAATTCATGGAAGTGGCGTTCCCGTGTTCATCTTGTGGTATTCCTTCCTTAGACGTCTCCAGAGCTCTTCTGTCCTAAAGATCGGGCCAGGGACATAGATGCCATTCAGGATGTGATGCAGCAGGCGAAGTCGTTCATCTTTATCTCCGTCACAGACTACCTCCCCCTACTGACAAGGACCTTTCAGGGATCCTTAGTTTCAAGGTGATGCTTCATGAATGTTTTCGGTGTTCACCTACCTCCTTTACGCCCTTTGAAATACATGCTGAGTTTGTGATTTATAAGTGAATTTCATTTGATTTTGCATGGATTTCAACTTTCGGGGCAACTACTCAAGCTCTTTTTCCTGAATGTTTGGCGTCCATGTTCAAAAAGTTACTTCTATGGGCTTATGAATGAAAGGTGTTGATCTAATTTAAATGGAACCAGAAGCAGTGACATGATTTAACCTCAAGGTTGCTCGACCAAATCCCGGAGCCAGTAAAGTGAACAATCGGTGGTTCTGTCTTTTTTCTGTAATTGCTAGTGCATCCATGCCTTGATTTATGAAAAAAATCAATGAAGGATAGCTATAAGTTCAGCTTTAAAGATGCATTCTGGAATTTTTGGGTCACAGATTGTACAAGTGGCACTGCCAGGCTAAAAAGGGACCCTAAAAATTGTGCACTATGTCGTGTAGGTACGGACTTGTGTTCCATGTCATCAAAAGCACATACTTTCCAACTTGAAATTTCAAACTGCATCTGTTATGTATTCTTACCAGCTGTCCCTGTAGTACCCCGCAGTTGTTCTAATGTCCTGTGACCTTGTGACCCTTCCATCAACACAGATACTGGTCTCCCATAGATGAGACGATACGTGAGGCGGTGGTCCTCAGAGGGGTCAAAGTTCGTATGCTCATCAGTTACTGGAAGCAGACCAACCCACTCACCTTTAACTTCATCATGTCCCTCAAGTCGCTGTGCATGGAGCTGGCTAACTGTTCCCTAGAGGCTGTGAGTGAATGGAAAGAAACACAGAGGACTGCTTATTAAAGGGATACAATATCATATAGCTGGTTCTACACAGTATATGGTGTGGATGGATTTATGTTTACATTAGACTGCAAAGGAAGTGAAAAAATGTTAATTATTGACTGTATAATTTTAGTGGGAAATGAAGTGGTGGCAGCATAAATCAACTGGTTGCCAGACAGTAGGTACCCTTCCACTGCAGCGGCAATCAATTTGGTTTTATGACTGTTATTTTTATTTTTGCAGAGGTTTTTTAGTAGGAGGGATCAGGTGGATGATAGCCCATCTGGAATAAACCACAATAAGTACATGGTGACAGACAGCGCCGCCTACATAGGTGAGTTATCCAGCCTGCACTAGCTGGAGACAATTGACCTGAAACATCAAGGGTGTTAACACACACAAATAACAAACACACACACAAAAGCAAACACACACACAAAAACAAACACACACACACACTCATTTAAAGTGCTCAGTCTAATAGGATATTTTTCTTTTTACTCAGGGAACCAAGACTGGGTGGGAAGTGAATTTGCCTACAACGCTGCGACCGGACTGGTGATCAGGCCCACAAACCCTCTCAGGGAGGGAGGGGCCACCATCCTGGAGCATTTAAAGGCTGTGTTCGAAAGGGACTGGCATTCGCACTACGCCAAAACCCTACATGCTACTGTCAAGACTCCCGACGGTAACAAACACCGGTACCTCCGACAGCCGCAGGTCAAAGTGTGAACGGACAACGAGGACAGGCTGTAGGTGACGGCACGGACCCCAAACAAGAACATTCTGCACAGAAGAACCAGCACTTCCTTTAACATGTCATGAAACGGGGGTATATTCACTAGGAACAAAACCCGACGGGCGTAGTTTGACTCGGTAAATGTTTTGCTGCAGCTTGCTACGGTGCGTTCAAATGAATACACTCCATGGCTTATGACAGCCTGTTACAGATGCTCCGGATAATTCTCAAATCTGGTTATGCAGTCCATTATATGCATTACTGTAAGCATGAGCTGCATGGAGGTCAAACATAACAGACCATTAATGGGGTCATTATTTTCAGGACCTCTCCATTGGAACTGACTGTGTCAGATTTTTCATAGTTTGATCATGCTTTTTTCCCCCATATTTCCTCAGTGTTAAAGCAGCTGAAATAATAACAAAGCCTTTTCCCGCTTTTGCCCCCGGTAAAAAGCCGAGGGATGGGCCTGGAGAAATGTAAACGCTGATGTTCACAAACGGAGCTATGGGTGCGACGACTGACCATTCATGACATCAACATTATAGTTTGAACCGGGTGTTGAGAGAGCATTTGTTTACATTACTATTAAAGTTAAACGCTGTTATTTGAGGTTGTCAGTGCACAAAATATTTAAACTTAGCTCTTGAGACATTTGAACATTATTTTTGTTAAGAACCAATGGATAAATAGAATTAATTTGTCAAAAACATGTACATAGGAAGTCCACATTTTCCCTTTAATGTTTTACAATAATCAGTATAAAGGGATTACTACAACACACAGTGTGCTTGGCCTTAACAATATTGCACATGCTTATGATGCTATGTCACATAACCAGATATATAATGCAGTATTACATGATAGTAGTTGTGCAACTGCATGATGTGCCTTTTAAGGACACGAAAGAAAATGTAACATCCCACAATTCTTTAACACGCGCTTATAGCATAAAACAATCACAAGCGCACAACAGGTAGATCATTATGACCTGCAACAGACCTCATCCTCAAAAGAGAAAAGCATTAAGTATGTATGTAGTAATGATTAATTAACATGAACGGAATGTAGCCTACGCTATAATAGGCATGTATATTTATGATACAGTTTCGCCAAGGTGTGTGATACAATACTAAGTGATTTTATACTTAGGCCTAACTGTAATAAAATATAAACAGTACCTTACGAATATTGACGCTCGTCCTTCCACTGTTTGGAAACAACTGGAAGTTGCTGGGGGACGTGAATAGGTTTATGAAATGTGTTGTTTATTTGGTAAGGTTAAAGACATATTGTGTGGACCAGGCGCGTAGGTACGGGTGGTCCTGGGTGGTCACCCGCCCACCCCCTGGGGAGCCGGACTGAGCAGCAGTTTTGACAATATTATAAATAAAATACAAATGTAGCCTAGGCCTTTTGCTGATTGGATACAACAGGGTATCCGCGCTGACAGGACGACTGAAAAATTTGTCATTGCCAAAGAATGTTTTAAAGAGTGTTATTTGTTAGATTGCTTTTTTTAAACAATAGAGAGATTGTTTAGAGAGAAAATTGTGACTACAGTCAAATACTTGTGGCACTACTGGGTTTGGCAGGCAAGAATATGCCGCTCCGCGGTCCGGCAAAAACAATACCAGACAATCACGCGTCGCAATTCTTGATTGGCTAGTACCGCGCGCAAAAAAACTGCAAGGTAGTTGTTTGTGCGTGTGCCAGATTACGAAACAACTGGAGAATGTCGATGTTATAATGCGATTATTATTTTTTTCAGTCTCATTCTTTTTTGCAATGGACTGTGACTTGCTGGTTCTATTAGTCCCGACTTGACTTTTTACTGGCCCGTGGCCATCGGGCTATCGTTTTTGTCGAGCCCTGCCATTTATTTATATGATTTGAGTGCTTACATTTCTGCCCAGTGCCCACACATATTTCTGCAGGCCTTCCCACCAACACATTTCTGACTACAGTTTTTCTGATCACGTCTAATAATGGCCGACCTTTGTGCTGGTGAAGGGATAGGTAAGTATTATACAATAAATAATGGGAATATTAAAGGCTGTTAAAGAACGGAGAGAGAAAATGCAATGGTTAAATAAACAGATCAAACAAACGTTTCGTTTTGGTAGGCTATTTTCAGAGCAAGTAGGCTACGTTGGACATGTACATATGCATCTCAAAAAATATGAATATCGTAGAAAAGTATTTTTTCAAATATCAAATCAAAAAGTGACACCTTCATATATTCTAGATTCTTTACACCTAAAGTGAAACATTTCAAGCCTTTTTTGTTTCAATCTTGATGATTACGGCTTACAGCTCATGGAAATCAAAAATCCAGTATGTCAAAAGTTTTATTATATTACAATAAAAAAAAATAGAATAAAACTTTACAATACAGCAATATCGACCTGAGAAGTGCTCAAATCAGCTAATTCAGCTAACTCCCTGAGCATTCAATCTCTTAGTCTTGGTTCAGCACACAGAACCACAATCATGGGGAAGACTGCTGACTTTACAGTTGTCCAGAACAGTGGTTCCCAACCAGGGATACTAGGCCCCATGGGGGTACTTGGCCTCTCCACAGGGGATACTTGAACACACCTATGCACCATAGACTTACTAGAGAAATTAACATGAGGGGGTACTTCAGGGGTACTCCAAGCACTGCAAAATATTTTGGGGGGTACAGTAACTGAAAAAGGTTGGGGACCACTGGTCCAGAAGACACTCATTGACACCCTCCACAAGGAGGGCAATCCGCAGAAGGTAATTGCTGAAAGGGCTGGCTGTTCGCAGAGTGCTGAATCAAAGCATATTCATGGAAAGTTGACTGGAAGGGTTGACTGGAAGTGCGGTAGGAAAAGGAGCACAATCAACAGGGATGACCGCAGCCTTGAGAGGATTGTCAAGCAAAGTCGATTCTAGAACTTGGGGGAGCTTCACAAGGTGTGGACTGAGGCTGGAGTCAGTGCATCAAAAGCCACCACACACAGACGTGTCCAGGAAATGGCCTACAAGTGTCCCATTCCTAGTGTCAAGCCACTCCTGAACCACAGACAACGTCAGAAGCGTCTTACCTGGGCGAAGGAGAAAAAGAACTGGACCGTTGCTCAGTGGTCCAAAGTCCTCTCTTCAGATGAAAGTAAATGTTGCATTTCATTTGGAAATCCACTGTGTTTTATCAAGTCCAGAGTCAGTGCAGCCGTCTACCAGGAGATTTAAGAGCACTTCATGCTTCCATCTGCTGACAAGCTTTATTGAGATGCTGATTTCCTTTTCAGTGTCAAAACGACTGGCAACTGGTTTGCTGCACGTGGTATTACTGTGCTTGATTGGCCAGCCAATACGCCTGACCTGAAGAGGAAAATGAGATACATCAGACCCAACAACACAGATGAGCTGAAGGCCGCTATCAAAGCAACCTGGGCTTCCATAACATGTCAGCAGTGCCAGAGGCTGATTGCCTCCATGCCACGCCGTATTGATGCAGTAATTCGTGCAAAAGGAGCCCCGACCAAGTATTGAGTGCATAAATTAACATACTTAGGAAACCTTTGCAGGTGTTTTGTGTTAATTATCTGATTAGAGCTCTTCTCAGGTCAATATTTCTGTATTATACATATTTAATTATAATTTTTTGAGATACTGGAATTTTGATTTCCATGAGCTGTATGCCGTAAACATCAAGACTAAAACAAAAAAGGCATGAATTATTTCACTTTATGTGTAATGAATCCAGAATATATGGTGTCACATTTTGATTTGAATTAAGGAAAAAATAAACTTTTCCACGATATTCCAATTTTTTTAGATGCACCTAAAACAATTTTTTTTATGTAAAAATGTATGTTTCTGGAAAATAACTGAGCACAGAGCACCTTTTGCTGAGCGATATTCACCTACGTAGGACTTCCCACAGGCTACAGGACTGAGATACTATTAGGGCTAGCGACCAGACCACATGACGAAACGTCAGGCTTGTAGTGCATGATTCTACCACATGGTGGTGCTATAGCATTATACTGAAGTTGGAGTTGTTTGTTCAAAGTGAATGCAATCAACGAGACGTGAATTATTTTTTCCCAACATAAATTGAAGAAATAGAATAGACCATTAAAATTAAGACTACTTATGAAATCAATAAAAATTGAAGGAAATAATACAAAATGATTACATAAAAATGTATCTATATTTGTATCATGTAGTCCTGAGTTCTTTTAATGTTTATTTTTTACTGGATTGCAGTAGATGTATTATTCACTTAAATTATTCACCCATGTCTGTCATCTAGTACATGCTCTATCATCTAGTACATGCTCCATCATCTAGTACATGCTCCATCATCTAGTACATGCTCCATCATCTAATACAGGTTCTGTCATCTAGTACATGCTCCGTCATCTAGTACATGTTCCATCATCTAGTACATGCTCCGTCATCTAGTACATGCTCTGTCATCTAATACATGCTCCGTCATCTAGTACATGCTCTATCTTCTAGTACATGTTCTATTATCTAGTGCATGCTCTGTCATCTAGTACATGCTCTGTCATCTAGTACATGCTCTATCATCTAGTACATGCTCTATTATCTAGTACATGCTCTGTCATCTAGTACATGCTCTGTCATCTAATTAAGGAGGGACCTCCTGATACTGGTGGGTTCTTACAGCTTTTAATAATCACAGATTTTTTTATACCGATCCTCTGATCTGTGTCTTTCCAGAACTTTGTCCATTTTAGTTGTTTTGAATGCTTCTTGGTGATCGTGGTTGTGCGTTTGCATTACAGTTCAACAGAAGGAACCTACTGAAATGGATAAATGTGCTGTATGCTTATATTATTTGAATCACTAACAGTTTACAAGTGGAGGCCTATTAACTTGGTGTGCGACGTTGAGGGTGATTGGTTACTGTGCTAATTCAGGATTGCTGTTACAAGGGGGGTTAACTATGATTGCAAATCCAAATTTAAATGCATGAAATAGATATACTGTTGAGAAGTTCTAGGGGTACTCTTTCTACAGACACTGTATTGTGTTTTTGTGGAGTAGCCTTAATGTAACCTAATAGTGGTGACAGAATGGAAAACTTTTTTTTCAATTTTTTTTCATCCCTGCTTCTCTGTAGATCGCCTGGGGACGTGTGGTCTATTTTAAAAATTCTCCTTCAAAAAAGACATGGTGGTTTCTTTTATATTTGTTTAGGCAATTTGAAATGCATGTATTTGTGAGAATGGTATTTTATAAATTTCGTTTGACTGATTTGATGTGATTGATTGATTCATGTAGCCTACTGATTGATAGCCAGTCCCTGTGTTGCTTGTGTCTGCTTTTTGATGAAAGGAAATGACCCCTCCAGCGATGAGGAGCGGAGGGGGTGGGAGGGTACAGTTGTCATAGCAACAGATTAAGGTCAAAGATTATTTTAGACGGCTCTATTAGCACTTTTTGCCGCAGATTTGGAACCAGCTCTGGATTATTTTTAGGTGGGTGGGCACAACAGATATCCAGTGGTCTAATTCAGTTTAGTGTTTTATGAGTCTCGTTTTGTGGTGATACGATACTTAGCCAGCCAGTTCAAAGATAAGCTACTGTGTATTGTATTCGTTCGAGAGATGTTTTTTGGTTGTTATTACTTTTGTTGCTCTATTTAGGTCGATAACTACATTCCCGCCACTGTACCACAGCATCGAAGTTATAGACGAAGTTGTGGACTTGATACTTAAAAGCGCGTGCGTGTGCAAGTCAAGAAAATAGAGGAGTGCAGAAAGAACGAGGGAGGGGTGTATGCGACCCTGACTGCCCGACAGATGCCTTTGCACCAACAGAATGGAACCTTGGATAAGGGATGTGCATAGTGGGCTTTGCGGGGAAATTGTAAATGGAATGTATTTAAACAATGCTTGTCCACGGCAACATTACAGAATCTTTTCAAATCAAATGATGTAGCCGGCATGTTAACTACTAGCGATAAAAAGCGGACTGGACCTTATGCAGTCTCACTGCGGCTGCTGCGGCGAGCTACTTGAATGTTCTGATAGTTTTACTAAAGCGACGGGATCCCTGTCGACCACAAGTAGTGCTGCAGGCTTTTCCACCATGGCAGTGTCTGTGTGTCAGACGTTTCAGTCCCACCTCGGTACCATATAGGAATGTTTAAAGCGTTTTCTGTGTCAATCAAGCGAACAGTCTCTTTTGACGTCTTCAGAAGTCATCATAGCCAAGATGTTTTGCTGATAGAGGATATATTGATCAGAAATTTCGATTAAGATGGAAAGAGAGGTTTTTCAGCTCCACCTAGAGCAATTTATGCTCAGTCCGCTTGTCACTTGGGTAAGGACCCTTGAATTTACCTGTTATTAATTTATCAGTGTCCTTGGTATGTGTTTTTGGTTTTTGTTTTAGCATGATTCCTAGATAATCAACCAATATTTTTCTTTTATTTCATTATCTTTAGGTGAAGACATTTGGACAAAACAATGGGAACCTGGCAATGGATTATTCTGAGTTACTGGATGGGGTAGTTTTGAACAAGATCATGGTTCAAATGTAAGTTCTTGCAGATAGATTTCTGGTTTATTCAGTTCCACATTTTGATATGTAATTGAGTTAGATGAACTACAGCCTGTACTGAAGTTGGCTCAATGCCATCCTAATGCAAATCTTTAAGCAGTGACGTTCAAGTAAAACTGTAGCTATTGCCCCAATGAAACAGTAGCCCATGTCAATGATTGACTCCTCAACCACTCCCTTCCATCTGACAGTCATCTACAGGGTTGCTCATAACATCCTCCATGCTATTCTACTTGGTTGTATGCGGCCTATAGCCTCGGCCCCAGGCACCCTTTGCCTGTTTGGCAGCAATCAATGTAGGAAGAGCACACCCAGATCTGGTACCAGGCTATTTTTACTACATTCCCCTCAGAATTACATTTGGCGGTTGAGTAAGATCACTGGAGATTTTGCAGCCGTTGTAAGGTAATTAACGTAGGTGAGCAAAGTGATAAAACATTTCACCATGTACAGTGCTTTTTGCATTCAGTAGCATTAGGGAAGTCAGTGTGTTGATAGGTTGCAATTTGCTGGGTTGTCTTAGATCATTTTGCTTGACATTGTGTTTTCAGAATAAAGGTTGAGTCCGTGTCGGCTCGAAAGCCTAGTATAGCTGTCAGTGGTACAGTAGGCCCTGCAGAAGTTTTTATTAAACCGGTCGACCCGCAAAAACCCAACAGGGCCTGCTTTGTCAATTAGTGGTTCTGAAGGGGTCTTTGTCCTCTAATGCGTACCAGGAAGCTTACATACCATTTAACAGTGGCTTCTGGTCCAGAGTTGTTCGCTTCTACAGAGTTGAAAGAAGAGTTGTAGCCTGAGTCCCAGATTAGTATGTGCTGTCTTGTCATCTCCGCTGATTTCTTTGTACGGCAAGACAGCACAAACAAAACCTGTGACCAAAGCTAAAAAAGGTCCAAAATAGGTTTTGTCAAAGACTTCGAGAGCTTATTGAGGAGCTTAATGTTGGTCATCCTTATGTCCAGCAGAATGATTAGCGCCCGCTAATCATCACACAAGGATGCCCATCTGACAGACTGTCATTATTCTGACCACGGCTTTGGGGGAGGTGTTTGATAAACTGACCGAAAAGCGGCCGAAGGCTATCGAAACACCACCCAGTCACTTTTATTATGGGTAGGTCCAGCCCTGGTTCTTAATCTGAGGTACCCCAGGTGTCTTGCTCTACAATGCGATGTGTAGATTAGGATGCGGACCTGATGCAGTCTATGACTGAAGGTGCCCATATAAATGGAGATTTTAAAGAATTGTGATGATCCTGTGTCCTTGGGGATAAAGGCGTCTGTTGCAGTCTGGCTGGCCCACCAGAGCTAAGAAAAAAGCTATGTGCACACACACACGCAAACACACACGCGCACACGCACACACACACGCGCACACATGCGCACACATACACACACATGCGCACACACGCACGCACGCATGCACACACACATGCACACACACACTTACGCACACACACACACAATACTGTGGTCTGCCGATGGGTTAGAGTTGGATAATCCTTTGGATTGCATGGAGACCCTCTGGATTAGGAGTTTGTTGATAGTGGTTAGTGTTACATACAGAGAGAGAGAGACGGACAGATGGTGGGAAGGGACACATTTATATCTACAAGACTGACTACAGGGTTGGGTTCACAAGGGTACACATTTAGCAAGACATTTAGCCACGAATGCCATAATGGCCATTTGTCATTGGACAGGTTGAGTGAGTCCCTCCGTGTTTTGGTTGGTTGTTGTCCGTTTTGTGTACTATTGAATACACCCATGGAGCTTGTAGGTGCAATTGTGGAGCAGAGCTAGCCTGGATCCAGATCTGTTTGTCCCTGTCCTGCCAACTCGCACTTAAGAAAAGGACCATAGGAGTTGGAAAGAGAGCCCAAACAGATCTGGGACCAGGCTAAAGTGGAGCGGGTTGTTAATATGGCTAGCTGTTCGCTGAGCTTTGACTGTAAATGAATACATCACAAGCCTGACAGAGAGAGTGATGTCATTGTGCTGAAATAAAAATCAATGGAGGCTTTCATGGGAGAGTTGAAACCAAGTGTAGCAGCTGTAATGTCAAATTACCTGGTTCACCTCATCGTTCCCCGCCTTTGTGGCCATGGCTGAAACGCATCTAAGAAATAACATTGCAATATAATATCACAATTTCATTTTACTTCAGAAATCCTGCTGTCGACACGGTAGACTTCCCTTTCCGTGTGGCTCCAGCTGGGATATGTCTGGATGATAAAAACAAACATTTCTAACGTTTTGAATTTTCCTCAGAAATCCCAAAGTGAGTCTACTGAGTCTGAACCAAGTGACCCACCTTCCCAGTCAGAGGATGCAGAACCTGACCATTCTCATCCGTCACATCAAGACATATTACTTGGTGAGTCATACAACCCAGGTACCTTTCCACACTTTCCACCAATCCCATCCAACATTCCTTTCTCTTAAAGTCTATTGAACTTTTGACTGGGGCTTGTAACAATACATTCATTTTGGGGAACGGGCACACAAACACGCAGACTACCACAGGCTAGAGAAATGCATGATGGGAAGTGTAAAAACCCCCTATGAGAGAGAAGCTCTGTCCCAGTGACTTGGCCTGGACAGCTCCGGCAACACGCCAGCGGATGGTTTCGAGGGGGCTCTTCTTAAGACAAGTGGCCTAAATATCACCACATCCGCCATGCAAACATCTGTGCAGTCAGCTTGTGTGGTTATGTGGGCTGCAGTAATGCCAGACCTACAAAGCTTTTGCGTGACCCAATTGGTCGGGATCACGAGTGCCAGAGCCCCAGTCACAACTGTGCATAGCTATGGTTTGAATGAAGGCTTTTGTGGAAGATCCTGCAAACTGTCATGCCATCTGTACGTATTGGGAAACTGAGAGCTGACGTTTACTTTCTGTGCGTTAACAGACCCGCGTGGGTGTGTGGGAGACTGACTGTGTGGTTATATGTTCAGTCTGGAGATCATTGTGAATGATTCATCGAATTGGGTTGTTTGGACCGACCCTTTTCCGGAACGAAACCGTTCCAGGATCTGCGTTTATTGACATGCTTTGCGTTTGGAGATGTCCACATCAGCACACATTGACTGAAATAATGTGAGTCATCATCCCCACGAAACCTTGCTGCTAAACTTGAAAAGCAGCTCTTTACGTTATTCCACCGTTCATTTCCTCCATAGAGGTCCACTTCAAATAAAGTCTGTGTATTCTGTTGTCTTTACACCACCTCAGCATTTTGATAACTGCGTAAATGTCTACAGGACAAGATGACATATCAAGAAAATCGTCTGTACTATATTTAGCCTGCCATTTTTTGTAGAATGAATTGTTGCAAATATGTTGACAAATGTCACTTTTCACTGTTGAGAGTAACACGGTTATCAGGGTAAGCCTTTGTGAAACACAGACCTTATTTGAAGAGAATCTGAAACGGTGAAACGTGAAAAATAACCAATGTTGCCGCTAGGTTTTCTGGAGATTATAACGCCTCGACTATTTCAGTCTACAGGTAATCCTTTCAACAAAAAAGGAATGGATGAAGAACGATACTCGTTCAGAATTAGGCTGTGCAGTGTTTATCGTCAACACAGCAATCTACTTTCCCAAGAGTTGCATTCCGGAGAGAGAGAGTTCAATCACTACTAACTCTTACTCAGCAAAACCGAAAACCAAGGGAACCAGCAAGTCTAATGAATTCCCCTCAGACTCATTGTGAATCCCAAATGGCACCCTTTTCCTTGTATAGTGCACTGCTTTTGACCGAAGCCCTGTGGCCCTGGTAGTGCACGGTACATGTGGTCATTTGGAACTCACTGTCTTACTGTAGATGGAACATGAAGACTGAAGCTGTCCTCTCTCTGCAGTTGTCTCGTGAGAATGCTTGATCAGAAGATAAAATCAAGTATATGTTTTACATAAATAATTTGAGATGAGTAAACATAGTGTGAGGCCAGAATTATTTTCGAAGAACAAATCTGGAAATATCCACTGACAGGGTTTGTCTGGAAATATCCACTGAGTGTTTTGCCTGGGCAATGTTGCAGAACCAAGTAATCATAATGTAAAATCCATCGCAGTCTTATGACTACCAAACCCAGATTGAAGAGATGTTCTTATCTCAGCTTCATCAACCGCAATCAAAAACAAGCCACAGACTTCCTTCATAATCACATTTTAGCTTGGAGGGGGAAAAGAAATTAAGCCAAGCGACCCAGTCCAGTCCGTTGAACATTCGTCACTGGAAATGGGTCGTACTCATTGGAAAATGTGACTTCTTTGCCCAAATGGCGGTTGGTGGGTGATTTTAATGCATCAAAGCTGATGGGCTAGCCAGACTGGAACTTTCTCACTGGGGACTTTACTAATAATTTCCTGAACTACAGAGGGGCCCCGGTTTCCTCAAAGGGGCAATTAAATGTTGAATTACTAACCTCCAAAATGACTTTAGGTTAGCCTTGCCACAGCGCTGCAGGCCACTAGCAGGCCTGGGTTCAGTTACATTTGTGTTCTCCCAAACAATGTACTTAAGTGCCCTTGACCGAGCCTGTCTGGCACATTGGAACCAACAGAGAAATCTTTAAAGTAAAAACCATCTGGGGCTTCAGGCAGGCTCAAACACAGTCAAACACTGGATAGTAATACAATTATATTGTGTCAACACAGATCGGTTCCCCAGACTGCGCAGTGCATGGCCGCCATTGGCTTATATAGGCAGAAAGGAAATGACATAAAGAAGCGACAGTGAAACAGGCCATTTGTTTTAGCCATTCCGGTCAGTCTCCGTATGTTGGCACTTAATGTATACACTTTAAGCGTATTTAGATGGCTGGCTACACACACACGACATTTCCCATTCAGATTGCGTTGGCCGGGACCCAGGCACTTTTTGTGCTCCCGTCTCACTCTTTCATTGTCCTTTTCTGAAGCCATCCTCTTTTTTTTCCCCATCCTTTCTTCTTTGTCTTCCCAGGAGACTCTGAGACAGCTGATAACGATGCCCTTGCCCAATGTGTTGCTGCTTGGCAAGACTCCGCGCTGTGGTATGTCTGCCCACACTGTTTTATATTCATCAGTTAAGGAACCCAGACAGAAACACCTCCTGGTCCTTCTATTCTGCTGGTGGCCTCAGTGTAAATTACAGTTACCTGATATTACTGCGTGTTAGAGACTGAAATAGTCGATGCATCATAATCCCCATAACAACTAGCAGCAAAAAAGTGATATTGGTTGTTTAAGTTATTCCATAAGGACTTAGATTAGCTTCGAATAAGGCCTAAGTTTCGTTTAGGCTTGGCTTTTTACAACCGCGTAGATCTTGCCTGGACAATATGACATTTGTCAATATATTTGCTTTAATTAGCTCTACATAAAAACATACATTTGCTTATATTTAACCAATATTGATAAACGTCAACTTGTCCTATAGATTTTTTACACAGTTATCAAATGGCAAGGTGGTGTCTTCCCAAAACGCAGACCTCATTTTAAATCCCTGTGGAAGAAATGAATGGTGAAAGAAGGTTTTATGGGGATTCTGACACATACTACCTCAGTCCATTGCACAAATACAGTACATGAGACAATTGGCATCACTTTTTCTTGCGTCTGAAAAAATTGTTTCCCAGTTCACAAACGTGTTGTTCCATCATGCTTCCATTTGATACCTGTTCATGGCGTGACAGAGTCATGAGTCGACTTGAACCTGTCAGTCCGGTTCATTACAACGACACCCAGAGTCTCTTAAGTTGACCTGGAAACCCCTCCACTTCGACGCACACTTCAAGACCGCCCTGGCTGTCTGTCTTCAGCAAATGCATGATCCAATTTCACACCGTCGGTCTGATGGCAGCGGTAGCCTTGGTAGCCGGCTCTGACCCCGATGGCTGACCCAAATGGACACCGCAGATTGCCCTTCAAGTTAGGCTGAGGCCACGGCCCCAGTCATCGTTAACTTTAACGGGAGGTTAATCAGAGTTTAGTGTGGCTTTGTGCGCTTGTCTTTCTTCTCAGAGCAAAGTCTGGAGGAAATGAAGAAAATACTGCTTCTGTTGTTGGGTTGTGCCGTCCAGGTAGGTGGGTTCTCTCATTGTTGTTCGTGTGTGCATTTTTACACACGTGTGCGTGCATTTGATCGTGTGTGTTTTTGTGTGTGGTGCGTGCTTTCGTGTCTTGAAAACGTTCAATTGTAGTTTTAGCCAGTTCATAATTCGGGGAGTTTACCTCTTCCCCAGGCAAAGTTACCATCATTCACTTAGACCCAAATTCCTCTGCGTTTTCAGTGTGAGAAGAAAGAGGAGTACATCGATCGCATCCAGACCCTTGACTTTGACACTAAGGCAGCCATAGCTGCCCACATCCAGGAGGTAATCGTGTTCCACATTATGTTCCTGGTCCGTGACAATGTAGAGTTAAGAAGACAGTACAGGCCAGTCTGGGACCCAGGCTAGCTTGTGTTCGCCAAATAATAAAATCCCATGATTTTTTGGCATTGATGTATTAGTCAGAGACGGGACTGCTGAGGGTAACCTCCTACTAACTGTTCCCGTTAATGTAGACAATACAATGTTGTGATCTGCTTCAATAATTACCCTCCTCCAGAAAAAGCAAACAAACGTTAACATTAATTTTACAGTTGTTCATTACAGTTCCTGCATAGCCAGCGGTCAGTTGGTAAACAAAGTGAATTCCTTTTATCCGTCATGAGTAGTTACATAGCTATTTCCCTTAGGTTCAGAACAATCCAAGCCAGTCTTTAGGATGCCCCAGGAATTAATACCAAAGGATCATTATTGCACAATAGAGAATAGCACCCAGTATTGTCTTATACGGCCTAGTCATCTGACATATATATTGAGGACAGTGCGCCATAATGAACTCATAGCGTTGCCAGTTTTCCACTTTACCCAGTGTAGTCAGAGATACTTTCAACTGGTGAATTGTGACTGCATCGCTCTGTATCTCTCACCTGTGATTGGCCAGGTGACCCACAGTCAGGACAGTGTTCTGGATCTCCACTGGCTGGAGGCCAGTGAGGTGTGTCCAGAAGATCTGGAGAACCTGTTCAGACGTCTGGTGGATCAGAGAGACACTCAGCTGGAGGTATGGATGGGGGGGTGTACTGGCATTTAATGTAAAAAGGGTTTCAGGGATAAATTTGATTGATTGATTTTCATCATGGCTTGCTGCAGCCTACGGGGGAAATGCTATGCTTGAACCCCGTAAAAGGTTCTGTTACGTAAGGAAAATGCAATTCAAAGGAATATCAATGAGCATTGTCTTACCAGGCTTTTATAGCCCTGTTACTGTAGTCACTGATTAACCTTTTTTATTTATCTGTGATGAACTTGATTAGCTTGAACGGATAACAGGTGAAGGACAAACTATTACATTCCATTTTTATTCTATTATGGTCTCTCCCTTTTTGTTCCCTCCCTTCCACAGACTATAGTGGAGTTGATGCAGGAGAGAGAGTCCACTCCGTTGCCCTCTCCACCCAGTGCTCAGTCCCCAGGCGACTGTCCCATCATGCAACAGCAGACCACCTCCCACCAACACCTGTCTGTAGAGCTGGCTGACTCCAAGGCTAAGATCAGACGCCTGCGTCAGGAGCTGTGAGTCACAGCCCTCCAAACCCTCCCAGCCCTCCCAACCCTTCCAACCCTCCCAGCCCTCCCAACCCTTCCAGCCCTCCAAACCCTCCCAGCCCTCCCAACCCTTCCAACCCTCCCA